>JAZFAU010000384.1:0-240584 GCA_037178615.1 Dione vanillae
TACAAAATATTAAATACTAAAATTTTATCTTACAAAGAAATTCTCGAAGTTTACTGTTATGCACAGACAAGCAGACAAAAACTTTGAATGCATTATTTGGATTCTATTACATTTAAAATGCCCACAAAAGCAGTTTTTTAAAATATTCTATATACAAAATTTAAAAAAGATAAACCTATGGGTTATTTTTTCACATAACGTTGTTAGATATAGAGCCCTATTTAAGCGTTCCCATGTAACGAAACTTGACGTAATTTGCAACTGATGATTCCAGTGGAATAGATATTGTTGACCCACTTCCTTTGTACCAGCCACATACATTGATATTCACATACATTATTTACTATGTCTACTTTTTATGTCGTGCATACCTTTCAAACTGAGTGAGTATATGTCCGTATACAAGACTTTAAAGAAGAGTCGTACGTTTCAAATTTAAAGTTAGCCAAAGCTGGTTTTAAATTTATATAGGATATAAATAGTTTATGACACTAAAATATTTTCTTTAGTACAATCTTCAAAATTAAGGCGGAAATTTAATTTATTATTCAAATTTATTTAAAAAAAAAAAAATTTTGTTCGATATTTGGTTATTAAATTTTTAATAAAATATTCCACAGCGGAATTCATTAGAAAAATAAAGATAACGCAGTATCAGGAAAGCCGCGTGTCACGTGTGGAAAACACATTGCTCCATCTCGTCGCGCCGTTGAGATGAAACCGACTTAATATATTCATTTTCAGACTTCAAATTCAAACGCAACTGAATTCAACTAGGTCATACGCGTGATGTATCCGTACATTGTGATCAATTTTTATTTTGTTTGGGTTTTAAAAAATACAAGCCCGTGGTTGCGAATAGTGTTTCTATTCGTCTTTGAGTCAATGTGAAACTTGTTAGAGTATATAATCAATAATTATAATCCAATTACTCATACACTGGTGTACTAACTTTGTATAACCTTAATACCACTTGCACGTGCCTCGTAGAGGCTTGATTTTAGCGGGGCGGCATTGGAATGCAATGCGTTGCTACGAGTTGCTACGAGCGTAGTACGTATTGTTGTGCCGAGCTTTATTGCCCGCGTGCCGTGTTCTTAATAACTTGCACTGTGCGGATCACGTACACTGTCTCTTATATGTGTATGTTAAAATTAAATACGGTGACAGAGAAAAAATTTAAAAACAAAATACTTAAAAATGTGGACTGCTTGCCTACAAGAATAATTTTAAATTCTACTACTTCGAATACTTTAGCGGTGTTGCAGAATGATATTATACATTAAATTCATAAAATAAATAAAACATATCGAATTTAATATGACTTACATGATTAGAGAAGAACAAAGAACAGCGTCCTTTGTTCGCGGTCAATGCTAGAATATTTAAAAGCTATTTCCGAGTTGCATTTTCATATTCTGCTGAAATGTGAGGCTAAAAAGGCAAAATTAATTAATAAGCAAGTGCGTATAAACTACAAAATTTTTTAAATATTTTGAGAATACTAATAGATTTAAATAAAAGAAATATTACTTAAAGAAAACATACAAAAATTTGAACGTAGCGGGACTTGAACCCGCGCCCTCCTGCGAACCGTGCAGGCGCTCTCACCACTAAGCAATGCGTTCAACATTACGCTGCGTTGAAATTCTTGTATGCTTTTATACAACTTATATCGTTTTTAGCATCTCTTTAGGGAGATTCTTACAAATTTCCGCTACGCAAAACCATTACAAAGAACAATCGTTTGGCGAGAGAGAATGCTATTTTTATTAAATTTTATATTTTTCTTTAAGTTTTTTCTATCGTCAGTGTGGATTAACACTTTAAAAAATCATATAAATATAAAAGAAATATTCCCAAGAGACTCTTATTAAGAGCTTCTTTCTATTTTCTTTAAATAAAATTGCTACTGATTAGTATATATGCCTATTGTGAAATAATATCGAAATAATCGGGTACTGTTATTAGAATGATGCAATTTGAAAAAAATGGTGTTGACGAACGACAACAAGCGGTCAGACAGATTAACAAAAAATAATCTTATAATGGTTCCATTATCAGGAGAAATAGAAATTAAGTACTGAACCCTTAAAAATGCTATAAGATTTTCAGCAGCATTCAGTTGTTGGCTGCGTTGTAGCTATTTTGAAAAGTTGTAATACTCGTGTACATGTGTTATAAAGGAGTATAAATTGTCGCTAGATTTTCCCAACCTATTTATAATTTATAAATAGGTAGGGAATTAAATTGTAAGTGAAAAAAGTTGCTTGTCAACGAACGTTACTACAACAGGTTGATTTAATAAAGTAAATTACAAATTCCGAGCCCAAAGCGCTACATATTAGAGCACGAGTCATACTTTTTCCGGACTCTATCATTACAGACTGCCGGTCGGTGTCACATGGGACAGATTCCCTCTTCTATTATATCGTGCGCCATTTTTTTGACTCGCAATTTGGCAAAATGGCAGTGTTTTTATGGGTATAATTGATCTAATTTGATCTCGTTATATTATATGGTCAGCTGAGTGTTGGAGTTTGCTTTTAAAATTAATAAGGGGTTCAAATCTGATATAGATGATTTAAATTTAAGGATATTTGTAATGTGTGATGTAGTGAAAATGTATAGTTTAATTAATTAAAATTAGGAAACTTAGCTATATTCCATAGATTAAAGCGAAATACGAAACATTTAACTAACTAAGTATTTATATTCATTACGTACCTGAAGACTCTGAACAATGTCAATATTATATCGAACAGACGTACGCTTCTAAGAACATATACCAGCTGTCCTTCATTTGCTTCTTAATCTTGTAACAGATTTCTATTCAACATTTTAATATATTAATAATTTTTCAAAATCATACTAATTTGTAAAAATTAACAAAATATGAGCATTAGAAACTAATATTAACTTTTTTCCGTTTCCGGCATTAGAACTGTCAACAGCGTAGTGATAGCTTCGTAACAAAACAAGTGATTAAAAAATAGTTTAAGCAAGATTTGGAGTACAAATCATCAAAAAACACTAGAAAAACTTAACTAAAGTGTTTGTAAATAATCTGATTTGTGTGATTTTCGAAGATCGTTGATAAATTGGAACTGCAATATCATCAAGTTAAGAGATTAGAAATCATTCACTGACAGTACGAGTAAACGTCAATAACGTGACAAGTGACGTTTACGACATTGACATTACTGTCAGTGTTGCCAGCTGCAAAAAAAAAAAATCTACCAATTTCTACTATAACGTTCCAATTCACTCAAAAAATGGCAATGGAAGATCAGTTCCAAATACTATTTGATAAAATGAAAATTGAGATGCAAAATCAAACTGCTGAATTAACGGATTCTATCACAAACAGCATTATGGACAAAATGGAAGAAAAGTTAACTCCTTTAATGGAAGAAAAAAAAACCTAAAAATAAAACTTGTAAAACTAGAAAAAAAAATAGATTTTCTCAAAAGAGCAGAAAAGAAGAATAATATTATTATATTTGGCCTTGAGGAAAATGAAAAGTAAACCCTCTGAATAATACAAGAATTGAGGAGAAATCTACAAAACGACCTCAAAAAATTTTAGAAGATTACGAAATCAAAAAAATCTACCGTCTAGGAACTAAAATAGAGAAGGTGATAAGGCGAGACCGGTATCTGTTCGTTCACAAGTAATTGGAAAGAAACGAAATTCTTAAAAATAAAAGTACTTGAAGAAATTAACATTAGTGAAGATCTCTCGAAGGAAGTGTTGGAGAAGAGGAAAACGTTAAAAGCAGAGCTAAACCGAAGAGAGGAAAAAGGCAATATTGCATATTTCAAATACGACAAACTCATAGTTAAGGAGAACGAAGATAACCAAGAAAAAAAGGAAAAGAGAACCTTCTGCCTCACCCCCTGATCACAATACCAGCCTAAGAAACAACAGACTGCATCTTCAATAAGGTCAAATAGAACAATGCTTTTGACATAATGCGGTTAAATTCCAACTCTTTTTCTAATTCATTACCCCCAAAAAACAATAACAATACAAGCCAGCAAACGGAAATCGAACCCAACTAAAAGAACAGAAAACAATGCAAATAAGAAAAAACCAACCTCCTCCCCCAGCCGACTGGTCCTCGTGGGGGAAAAAGACCACGACCCTCAAAAGACACATAAACAGAGATCTGATATATACATAGCTACCTTCAATGCTAGATCACTACGAACAAAAGAAAAACTTATTGAACTAGAACAAGCCATAAAAGAAATAAAGTGGGACGTAATTGAATCAGCGAAATGAGAAAACACGGAGAAGGGATAGAAGACTACGGAAACTACATATTACATTACAACGGAGAGACACCGGGACTTTACGGCGTAGGCTTCTTAATTAAAAAGGAACTTTGCAAACAAAATAGAAGAAATGAAAGGAATATCTGAAAGAATAGCAATCTTAAACATAACGCTGCCCATAGTTAAAGAAGAAAAAATGGTCGATCATACAGGCATACTCACCAACAGAATCAAATAGAATGAAGATATAACGAAAATTAGAAAATTCTATGAAGACCTCAACACAGCCGTCCAAAATTCTCATAAAATATCATAGTCATGGTGACTTTAATGGACAAATAGGAACAGTGAAATGAAGGAGAAGAGTACACAATCGGTAAATATGGACATGGTAAAAGAGTAAAAACGGGGCCAAAACTAGTAACCTTTGCTATGGAAAATAAACTTAGAATATAACAGTTTTTTCAAGAAAAGAAAGCGAAGAAATGGACCTGGGTGTCCCCGAATGGACTCTACAAAAAACGAATTGACTTATCATGTCCAACAATACTAAAATATTAAAGCCGTGTCAGTTATACACAAATTCAATTTCAATTCGGACCACAAGATGGTTCGCGCTAAATTAACTAGCCACCCCGTAAAAAGAAAAAGAAGATTTCATGACAATAGCCTACCATTATGTGTACTGGGGACAAAAGCTACTTATAACCAACCTGCAACAATCGCTTGCTGGAAAGGGCGAGGAAAAACCAGTACCCCTACAAACGAAAGTACGAAAGAACTATACATCTATTAAAAACAGAAACAAAAAAGTAAATACTGAAAACAAAAGAGAAATCTCTAATGAAACTAAAACCTGTTACAAGAGAGGAAAGAACTGCTACAGAGCAAAGGAAAGGAAAATAACAGAATAAAAATTGCAGAAATTAGTAAAAAGATAAACCAGCACATTAGAAAAGATAATAAAATAAAACGGCAAAAATATATTGAAGAAACATATCGAGAGAACTGGTGGAATAAAGAAGGCTATGAAGGAACTAAAGGATTAAAAAAGACTGGATGATAAAAGCGAAACTGAAACGGTGTATATACTAACAAAAGACAAGAAATACTAAAAGTAGCTACAGAGTACTACAGGAATTTGTACCAAAGTAAGAACACCTGATAGAGCCCAAAATCAGAGACGTAATAGATGATGAAGAGGCTATACCAAAAATTCTAATAGAAGAAACAAAGAGAGCTATTAATACACAAAAAGAGGACAAAACACCCGGAGAAGACCAAATTACGAATGAATTGCTACAAAGTACGTTATCAGTCATCGCTCCTATATTTACTGACATATTTAATGAAATTTTAGAGACAGAGAAAATTCCTACGGACTGGACCAAATCGACCATATATTACTACACAAGAAAGGAGACAAAGGAGAAATAGAAAATTATCGTCCAATAAGCTTGATGTCGAATATTTATAAAGTTTTTTCAAAAATTATCTTGTCGAGAATCACAATGACACTTGATGAAATCAACCTAAAGAACAGGCGGGCTTCCGTAACAAATACTCAACTGTGGACCATATCCATGTCCTAAGGCAGATTCTGCAGAAATACAAGGAATACAACAAAAATTTATTATCTTGGATTTGTGGACTACAACAAAGCCTTCGACTCCATAGAACAAGAATATATTTAGGAATCACTGCGTATTCAAGTAGTACATGATAAATATATACGAATACTGCAAAACATCTACACAAAATGCACAGCTAAAGTCAGATTAGAAATAGAGGGGGAGGAGTTTCTTATAATGAGAGGGGTTAGACAGGGGGATCCAATATCGCCTAAGCTCTTTCGGCAGCTCTGGAAATGATATTTAGGAAACTGGACTGGAACAGTGAGGGAATAAAGATTAACGGCGAATATCTGAACCACTTGCGCTTTGCGGATGATCTGGTGTTGTTCTCAGAGTGTCCGAACAGATTGCAGAACATGCTCCAACAACTATCGGACGAAAGTGAAAAGCGGGTCTTTAAATGAACACCTCGAAAACGAAAATTATGACCAACTCATTGAGGAAATGTACTACTATAGTCAACACAAACAAAATAGAACAGGTGGAAGAGTATATATATCTAGGTCAACTGGTAGCTACAAACGACACCATGCACAGGGAAATTGAAAGAAGGATATCAAATACATGGAAAAGATATTGGTCTCTTAGCGAAGTGATGAAAAACAAAGACTTTCCAATCAAAGACAAACGGAAAATATACAACATGTGCATCCTACCGTGCCTCACCTATGGATGCCAGACGTGGTCATTGACGGAGCAATTAAAGAATAAAATACATATATGTTTAAAATGGAATAGAAAGAAGTGTAATCGGAGTAAGAAGAAGAGATAAAGTGAGGTTACAAAATATAAAAACTATAACTAAATTTAAATGTGCAAAAAAGGTATGTAACACCCTCAAATGGCAATGGACGGGGCACATGTTAAGAGAGAGAAACGAAAAATGGACTAGAATGGTTACAGAATGGTACCCTAGGGATGGTGTCAGAAGCCGGGGGCGACCTACTAAACGTTGGGAAGATGACCTTAAAAGAGTTGCTGGCCCAATATGGATTAGAATAGCGAAAGACAGAGAGCAATGGAAGTCTCTTGAGGAGGCCTTTGTCGAAGGACAAGCTGATATTATTTAAATAAATATATTAATATAAACTTTTGTAAAAATGTAACTTAATCTCAGTAGTAAAGGCTTATTTATTTATTTATTTATTTTTATTATATATTTTCCATTGTCTTTAATTAGATTCTCGTAAATTCTCAAATTAGAGTAAATGTTCCTACTTTAATTATGTCGACTCGGAGGTCCGACTCAGGTATGACACAGGTGTTATATAATTAAATCGTCCGTTCAATGGGGCACCCCCATTGACGTACCGTAATTGGATCGAATTCCTCGTCATCTTATTTTTGAAATATTTTCAATATAATTTAGATATATAAATTATACTATATAAATTATTTAGATAAATTATTTATAGAAATAACTTTTTGCTTTCATAAACGACGATGACGAGCTTTAGACGGAATTTCATTTGCAATTGCAATTTCACTAAATACATAATACCCGTTTTTATTGTTATCACTGAAATTTTCACTAAATCCCCCCTGACCGCACAGAGGTATTCCAAAGTGCACCATAACGGTCATCTAGTTAGATTAAAAATTAAATATAAGCATTCATTTCTTTTAAAATAATTAATAATTTAAATTACAACAAGTAAAGACACAATATAAATTCTACTTTCAATTGATGTGTTATGATTCTAAATACAGTCCTAATAAGTATATTGAACAAGACAAAAGACATACCTCTTTGTACCTAAATATGTTGTGTGTTATTTGTTTAGAGATTTTAATCCATTTTACGTCAGATAATAATACTAATGTACTTACTTAACTATATACAAATACCGTTCATCTGAAAGCTGGAGGGATTCAACAAAGGGACGAGAGATATATGTATGTAGAAATACCTTTTGATTGATTGTTAGGTTTTAAACTTATAACAATAAATAGAGAATTTGTTTATTGATTTAGTTTTGACTAATGTTGAAAAAAACCCACTAACTAAACAATATCATCATGTGTGTGTTACACATCACTAATATTGATCTGCTTTTGATTTGTTTAAACAAACCAATACGTAAGTAGATTATATAAGGATCATCTATCCAGTCTAGTCAGGGTCATTTGCGTTATTTCTACCTCATACATATATAGGTGACCGCTGCGTTTGAAGTGATAAATTACTTCCTTTAGTGACACCTCACGTTGACAAAGGAAAACTAAGTCTAGTACAACCAGATTTTTAGAATAAAATATATTTTTGCTTAGCTAATGAGTCTCTCGTCAATGAAAAGTTGATATTTAAAGATTTAATTTAAATAATGAATTATGTATACATGGAGCTAGCTGTAAAAAAAATATAGTTTTTTTAACTTTACGCTTTATCTCGCATGTAGGAGAGTAGACCAAGAGAACCACAGGAATCGTGAAAACCTAGTGTTAAGAAACTCCGAACTAACACTTCCCACCTTTCGAGGGAGTTTGTGTTGAACGGCAGAACTTGACGCCGCGCTTGCTTCGTTATATTAATCCATCCGAGTGGAAACTGAACCCATGATCCGTCGCGCTTACAATCAGACGCTGCGCCTCTGCGCACGCGTCGTGACGCTCTTTAGAAATGTAGCTCTGTTAAAAATTTAACTCAATTTCCTTCCTTGTTAATGTGCTAATGCGTAGAGCTTCTTAAATTTCATTTACACAGAAGTATCAATTATATTATACCAACACTTCCGTCAAGGCGAGACGTGACTCACCCTAATTATAGATATTGAATGTCATTTATTTCATAAAGAATAAAGCTGTTTTAATTTAAGCTTTTATTACTTTAAGAAAAGTCTCCTTTTCAACTAGGACTGTTCCATTTTTCTAAGTCTTTGTCTTTCTCAGCTGAGAATTGTTGAGAAAAAAAATTAACTATTTCTGCTAACGCTAACTTGTCCTAACTAAATACTTCGTGTATTTTATGATAATATACATTTTATACTACTGTATAAATAGACCGCTTGTCCACTCGAAAGTCGTTTATCAAAATTCCGTAATATACTTAGAAGGAATTATCTCCGAGCTTCGCTCCACGACAAAGTTTAGGGCTCTGAAGGAAGTCGTCCGACGTCACTAGTAATAGGGTGTACGGCGTTACTGAATAAGTAATATGACAGACTAAAAAAACCTGCCATAACTTTTTATAAACTACACATCAAAAACTAAAAGGAGGAAGGAAGGAACTTATTGATTATTTAAGAATCACTTCTTTGGACTAAGTTTGTTTAAAAGTTAGTAAATTCCTTAAAAGATATATTCCCTTTTTCTTGGAATACCAATTAAGGAAGCCTGAATTTTAGTATTCAATAATTAATCAATTATCTTCAAATAATAATGAAAATAATTTTAGTTTCTATAGTTATCATAATTTCCGAAATATAAAATAAAGTAAAGCACTGCCCGCTTTTTGCCTAAAAAAAGAAAATAATTACGCTTATCACAAAGTATGCATTCTAATTTTCGTAACGACGCTACATCATCAGTCATTTTATACCCTAATATTAGTAGTTCTACACATAACCTACACTTTAGCTTTTAAATTTTATTAAGTTTTAAATCTAAAAAAATATCTGTATATAAATAACACAGATATTAAATATTATTTAATTTACATTAAATCATTAAGCACATGTCTTTCATATTGATAGGCATTTTTTTATGTAAATATCATTATTAACATCAAAAATATGCTCAAGTAATATTGAGGACCGTCGTGGCGCAGAGGCTTAGCGTCGGCCTGTAAACGCGACGGTTTGTGGGTTTGATTCACATTCGGAAATTTTTCTTCGCTCTGAAAAAGCGACGTTGAATTCCGTCACTCAACACGCAATACCTCGAAAAGGGCAAAAAGCAGGGACGGAGAAAGCAATGACTAAGCAACAAAGAGTATTAACTCTAGGTTTCCACGGTTCCTGCAGTTCCTTCTGCCTACTTAATATCTTCTTCTATTTCTTTTTTTGATAATAGGTTAAATAACATAAAATAAAAATTTCGAAGACCGTCGTGGTGCAGAGGCGCAACGTTTGCCTGTAACGCGACGGTTTCTGGGTTCGATCCCCAGTCGGAGAAGATGGATTTTCTATTACGTCCATGTCTCTGTCCGAATAGATATATCCTACTTACTTCCATCCTTGCAACTACTAGGGATCCCCTAGTAGTTGCAATTATTATTTGAATAATATAGATTTACTGTGAAAATGTGGATATAATTTTAACAAGTGCAATTTGTAATTCATCCAGTCAGCCGCCAGCTGTAGTCAGTCAACCATTGCAATGTAATGACTTTTATTTATTCCTATTTGTCGTATCTTTCAACATGGAGCACCATATCACTACAATCACAGGCGTTTAAACACGATATGACCGTATCTGCTTTATGGCCTATAAAGTGATCCTTCGCAAAATGATGGCTTATATCTCGCTCGTTTATCTTGGCATAATCTTTTATATTTTATACTTAATAGTTGACTATTATATATTATTTTCATTAATTTAATTTTTAATGGTAAAATAAAAGATGCTCTTTAGGATTACCATTGTGTAAGGTCACTCTGATATGTAATGTATTTAGTTGTAGCTGTTACTGTGACTTAAAAGAACTAACATTATAGAACAATAATACAAGAAAATACATTAAAAGAACTAACATTGTTCTAGTATTGTAGCGTAGAGTCGGACATAGCAATATATATAGAAGGAAGCTTTCAACCTTTTTACATTGCATTGGTGGAACTAAATTTTATGGCGATGGCGTTCGATAGATCCTATTTGAACTGAAAATTTTCATTAAGGATTATGGAATGTCGGTCAAAAATTACTATTATATATGATACAGACAATGTGTTTTGTATCTTCAAATGACATGACTATTGTAATAAGATATCAAGAAGATCATTACTTCATTTAAACAGTTTACGTGAAGCTTCGAGTTGGAAGAAAGTTTGGTGCGTGGGTCTCCTGTGGCTGCGACGAGGTCATATAAAGGAAGTTCCGTAGCAAATATTGTTTTTGTTACAGTCTACAACTTGGTTTTAGTACTAATAAGAGCACAATAAATAATTGTGGAAAAGTAGCGCAGAAAGTTTCAAGAACTGATAGTTTTATAGATTACATTAACGTTACATATAGTAAAGTGTCAGCTAAACATTTATCTATAAAATACATATGAACGGTTACACGTAGTAATGGTTCTGTTTTGTATTATTAAGACTATTATATTTCTTGGTTAACGGAGAAGGAGAGAAGATTGAGAAGATTTAGAACTAATGAATCGTACACTTTATATCTTTACTAGAAGTAGAGCATAATTTAATTGCATATAAAAAAATGTATCTACGATGTCAAGTTAGACATAAAATGTTGTTAATAAACGTTATTGACATTGACGTTAAGTAATACAGGTCCTCACACGTTTATCAAATAAACGTCGTGACAAATCCACTTACCTCACGTTCAAGGACGCCTTATCCGATAACTGATCAACCGTGGCGTGGATCTGGAAGAGACACACTTGTTAAGTAAGAAAATCGGCTTTGTCGTTACTTGAAATAACAAAGTTAGTGTGTAAAAATAAATAAATGAATAAAATCTGACCTTTGAAATATGTTTTTTTTTTTAATTTTTTTTTTTACCTTCGCCATGAAACAATTAACTTTTAATATTAACTTCAATTTATAATATTTTGTAAGACATATTCCATTGTCTTCCTATAAATACCAGCCACTATATTCAAGCACTAAGTAACCTTGTCTAACTCAAAGACCTGGTCAAAGAGTCTGTAACTTTTAGGTCTGAACCTGTACAAATTGCTAACAACTATTATTACTTTGGAGAGCCATAACTAGTTAGTGAATGTATACTAAATGGAACATAATGTTACATTTAATTTATCCCATTAAATCCCTCAACGTACAAACATCGAGTCTACAAACAACAGTCCGGTGAGACCTGCACTAATAACATTTAAAGTTTACTTGCGAGTATATCGCGTATAATGTGTAAGTGTATACAAGAGATGAGAATCAATCATTTTATTTTGTCAGTCATGTGTCAATAATTTTACTGTGAAATTTCATTATAAGTACAATAAATTACTTGTATCATTAATAAGTTCGGGATAAATTAATATTGTTGTTTTATTGTAAAAGTTGGAAAGAGCTCTGAAATAATCATATATTCTAAATAGAACCTCAACTAAACTCAACTACATATAAATGTTGCAGTTATTGGCAAAATAACTAAAACTTAATGAAATTGGTTTTATATTTCAATAGAAGTAACGTAATTGTATAAAAGTTATGAACTACAGCTGTACTTGTGTCACATCAACATCGCAGCGTGCACGTTAGTTATACAAGAGTATAGAAAAGCAGTATAAACGTGAGAATAAAGAACTTTTTAAAATTTATGGCAAAATATTCAGATTAAATTTATCTTATTCTTCGTCATTGTACCTAAGCGTGTTAAGTAGTCTTTTATAGAATTAAGTTTAATTATCAAACTGTAACGTGATTGCTGTGTATTGTATATATTTATGTACAAAAAAAAACGTTTATTTAGTTAAGGAACCTCAAAAACTTATTCAGAGTAATATATAACAGATTTAAATCAAAGCTACCGTTACGTATAAGCTGCACGGAGCTCTGACCATACATCATGTGTTTTATTTCCGTGCGAAGTGTAAAATGATGTTCATTTGTGAGACCATTTTGTATTTGAATATATTGCACTTTAGTAAAGTAAAGAATTATGAATTTTGAACAGTACTGTCTAGTGACGTCACCCAATTATAAATTAAGGAACAAAGTCAAAATTTTAAATTTGCTTGTTTGACACATAAGCAAATCATTAGGCAATCATTATAATTGTAGTTCACTTATTTAAGTTTTGTCAATTTAACAAGTAATGTTTTCCTCTACAATAGCTGCGTGGAAAGTAAGACGAGGGATGGACCAGAAGATGAATGAATGAATGAACTATTAGATGTGATGGATGAGCAAGATTTGGATGTCATTTGTATGACTGAGACCAAGCGAAAGGGTAATGATGCAACCGATTTGCCGGGCAGCCACGTCGCTCTTTGGGCCGGCGTTCCAGAGAGCGAACGCGGGTGTCAAGGTGTAGGTGTTTTATTGTCCTCTCGGTTGGTTAGTGCAGTGATAGAGTACGAGGCGATCAACCCTAGACTGCTTTGGGTTCGCTTCAAACTGGGGATTACAAGAATATTTTTGTTGGTGGCATATGCGCCGGTATCCTCAGCTTCATTGAGCGAATTTGAGGGGTTTTGGGAGAGTGTCAGGGATGTTCTAGGCAGTGTTAGAAGAAATGAAATAAGAAAGAATATTATGTGGAGGGAGACATGAATGGATGGGTCGGAACCGCGAGAAGTGGTTACGAAGGTGTGTTAGGTCAATATGGTGACAGAAGAGTGAATGAGGCTGGAAAGCTCATTTTGGAACTTTGCAAGGAAAGGAATTTGTTTGTGGCAAACACGATGTTTGACCACAAACAAATTCACATTTATACATGGGAGCGCATGGGAGAGAAAAGTATGATTGACTTATTCCTAGTGGATCAGCGGATTCGAAAACAAGTGATGGACACACGTGTGCTTAGGGGTGCCGACTTGGGAACGGACCACTATCTAGTAATTGCTAGATTTAGGGGTTTATTCGTAGGATGGCGTAACCGCACGAGGTGTTCATACATGGAATCGAATTATCGCATAAGGAGCAAGATCCACCGATCAGAGAGGAATATATAGAAAGGGTTTCCGAAAAGCTTGACAGTTGTGAAATAGGAAATGAAAGTGTTAAAGTATGCTGGCAGAACCTTAGGAGCTGCATGGTGGAAGCTGCGACAGAGGTATGTGGTACAAAGAAAAGAGGCTTTAGTAAAAAGCGTGACGAATGGTGGGATGATGAAGTGAAAGATGCTGTAGAAAGAAAGAAGAAGGCATGGCAGGATTATAAAGCCTCGAGTAAGAATAAAAGTATGAGAGAGATTAAAAAGAAAGAGTATAAGCTGCAAAAGCACCAAACGAAAGCACTGATAAAGATGAAGCGTGAAAGAACCGAGAGTAAAAGAGATGAAAGGTTGACGAGCAACTTCCGGGATAATACGAAGCTTTTCTGGCGAGAAGTTAGTGATTCACGGAGTTGTTCGTCAACCTTTAAATTGAAAGGGGTGCTTCGAAGGAGGGTTTCGAAGGACGGTGAGATATTTACAAACAGATCACACGCTTTGCAGCGATGGGCGGAATTCTACAAGGAGATGTATGAATGTGATGACGCTTCTGCCTCAAGTGACAGCGACAAGCTGGGTCTTGATGTAGCAGATGGCGAAATCAGTATAAAAGAAGTTGAGAGTGCAATAAGAAGCTTGAACTGCCGAGATGATCAAATATGGTGGACCTCGCATCTTGGACTTGTTCTGGTTTCTGTGCAATTTATGCTGGAAATCGGGGGAGGTCCCAGATGATTGGCAAGGTGCAGTCATCGTGCCTTTGTATAAAGGCAAAGGTTCACAGATAGACTGTGCAAGCTATAGGGCAATCAGTTTGATTAGCTTAGGTGGTAAAGTATATGCAAAAATTTTAGCGAGAAGAATGCAAGAAAGATCCGAAAGGCTACTGTGGGAGGCCCAAGGAGGTTTTAGACCTGGAAGAGGATGCATGGATCAGATCTTTTCCATCCGTATGATCACAGAGAAGTTTTTGGCTGTAAACCAAAAGGTTTTCTGTGCTTTTGTGGACTTGGAGAAGGCGTTTGACAGGGTTGTGAGAAGAAAGAAGTTGTGGGAGATACTACCCCGGTACAATGTGAGCGGACCCTTGCTGCAGGCTGTAAAGTCTCTTTATAGAGATCACTCAGCCTGTGTGCGAGTAGGAGCCGACATGTCGCCTCGGTTTGGCATCCAATCGGGTGTCAAACAGGGCTGCGCCATGTCGGCTTGGTTGTTCAATTTGTATTTGGATAGCTGTCTCCAAGGACTGAAAGAAAGTGATATGGGTGTAAAAGTGGGTGACTTGAAGGTAAATTGCTTGTTGTACGCAGATGATGCAGTGCTTATTGCATCATCAGAAAGCGAGTTGCAGGCATTGGTCACAATTCTGAAAGACGGGTGTGAAACTAATGGTCTAAGCCTGAATGCAAGTAAGACAAAGGTTCTGGTATTTGAAAGAGACGAGGAAAGGACAGAATGCAGGATTTTTGTGAATGGAAAATTATTAGAACAAGTAAACAAAGTAGTATACTTGGGAAGTATGTTAAGTAGAGATGGTAGATACGAAATGGATGTGGAAAGACGTGTTGCTGCCGGTAACAGAATGAACGGTGCCTTAGCTGCGTTGTTGAGACGGCAGAACGTCAGCGTCGCTGCACGTTTGGCCGTACACAATGCAGTTTTGGTTCCGACGCTGTTATATGGCAGTGAAACGTGGGTATTACAGAAGAAGAATGAAAGAAAGATGAATGCTGTGGAGATGCGATTTCTTCGAAGGATATGCGGAGTCAGCTTAGCTGACCGAATCCGCAACGAAGAGGTACACAGGATGGTAGGTACCAGCGAGGATGTCACAGTAAGAATGAAGAAGAACGTGCTCAGATGGTTTGGGCACGTCGAAAGAATGAGTGACGAAAGAATGGTAAAAAAGATATATGATGGAAAAGTGAGTGGTAAGAGAGGTAAGGGGAGACCTCGGTTGACTTTCGAAAACACAGTATCGAAGATACTGGAGGAAGGTCACGTAAAAAGCATGAGGACTCCCCGGAGAGCATGCATGAAGAGGTTAATGACAGTGGACGAGGCGAAAGAGGTATGCAGAGACCGCAGCGTTTGGCGCTCCGTTCTCTCTGACTACCCCGCTAGGGATAGAGCGTGAAGCTATGTATGTATGTATGTATGTATTTTCCTCTTTGAATTAACCTGCGGACATGAAATAGATACACTCGCGGTTCGAGTACCACTCGCACTTGATTTATATTTATTATTAAAAATAAAAATTTAAATTTAAGTTATTTAAAACTTTTGGAACTTCTTTAACGATAGTATGAAAATGCTTACACAAGCACGCTAAAAATATTTGAAATTCTTAAGGTTGTCTTCTTATATTATAAATCCATTTGTTTACCAAAAGATTAGTGCATTGAACTTAATTAAATTCTTTCATCTATAACTTTACTACAAATAATTACTTATTTTGAGAAACATTTAGTGACTCATTATTACGTTTCTTTTTATATTAAACATATTTTATTAAGAAGCGACACCACTGATTTCGTAACAATTAATACAATGTTCAATTGATTTCAAAACATCTATTTTTTACAATTTTTTTTGTGTGAATTTTAATTTCGTTTTTTTTAGGTAGGTCATGTTTAGATTAATTTTATTTTATCACAGAAACATTAGATTTGTTCTTAATATGTAAATAGTTTGTGTTCAATTTACACTCAGGAGTATAATCTTCAAGTCTTGAGTTAGCCTCCGTATCGGGTTAACGTAGAGTTATCTATATGCAAAATGTAATTCAATTTCAAGTCATAATGTATTGTTCTAATAACTCATAATATATTAATAACGTATATATGTACGTTGTCATAAACCTAATAAATCTATCGTCGTGCCAAGAGATCGTCTCTGCAGCTGGCACGGTCTCGGCCGCGCTGAGCGCCTCACACTGTGAGTTTAGCTTATTATTACTGTGATTTGTTTCATTTTGCATATTTAGAGTCTTTTCTTGCTATCTCTATATATCATAGAGATAGCACCTAGTAATAAACAAATTTATGCTATGTGTGTGTTGACACTTGCACTATTTCTCGAATAAAATTTCATGGTTTTGTAAATAACAACATTAAGTATCGTTGATATTCATTAACATATAACATAAATATATATCTATATATGTTTCGCTATTTATTGCTTTCGTGTAGCAATGTTTACTTTTCCCATGAAATACATTACAAAAGCTAAAGACAATAAGATCCAAAGGTAACTAACTGCTGAAGACGCACCTCATATTGCTTTTTGGTTTAATTATATGGATGATGAACAGCACACCAAATATGTTTACTTCTTTTCTGGTTCGTTTGATTCTCGCATATTACTACGAGTATATTACAGAGTGAATAAATGATAGTCGTGTATGTGAGCGTATGTCTATATAAAACGGTGAAAATAAAACGTGAAAATGGAAAACGAGTTACATCTATAAAAATAGAAACCAAAAATAAACAGTCAAAAATTCTAAGTTTCTTTGGTTTTTTCTATGTCCATACAGATGTGTAAAAACATTATATTATATAATATTCATGTATCACCTCAATACGAGATAGTCACGAGTCATATTTCTAGGAAATAGGATTTGCTAGTTTCAACAACTTTTTCATGTTAATTATTAAATAGAAGTAGACAAGCTTTGACCAATCGATGCTTAACTATACATATACTTAGATATAAATGTAGTAAGAATATTCAACAGCGTGCTATGAAAGGCGCAGCGAATTAGTTCCAAACAGCAGTTGTTGTGGAAACTCTACTAAAATTTGCATTTCTATTTAAATTCGAAACTAAGTTTGATAATTTCGGTTTATTACAAAGTGTAATTAAGCTTTTTAAAAAATTTTGAATTAAAAAATTAAAAGAAGACTACCGACCGGTAAGTGGCTTAGTGCTTGTGAAATAAAAATACTATTTATATTGGTTTAGATCAGAAATTGAAATTCTTTTTGTAGTTATTTGTTGTTAAATTGTAATGACATTGTAGACATAAGAAGAGTAATACTTTTATTATCAGCTTTGCTTATCGAACACAGTATATGAGTTTAATGACCCTTTATAATACAATACTCTAGTAATAAAACAACGGTCTCACATTAAAACCCTTAAATGGTATTCAACTAAACGTCCACATTAGTCGTTATTACACTTTAAATTGGTTCAAAGCCGCCAAAATTAAGACGGATAGAATTAATGTCATATCAACGATCCGTGACACTTGATTGTCAAATGTATATGACATATATTATCTCTACATCTCTGTTATACATAAACTCCTCCATTAAGGGCTGGCTGACACACTTCGCATATATAATAAAAACGTTGACTTTTTGGACGTTTATATTTACTACCAAATATAGGGATTAAATGAGAAATCCCAATATTGTATACAGTTAGTCTGGTATTTATGAATGAAATTTGTTTTTATTAATTAAACAAACAGAAAAAAATGTTTAAATTATATATAAAAGTTCCAGAGACAACCAGTTAAGTAAAACTGTAGATTTCATAGAATGTTACAATAATATGAAAAATGATGTCATTTTTTAAGACGGTATTTTTATGTAAAATTACTTTCTAAGTCCGTTTTACCAATTTATTATGTATTAGGCTATGCTTTTATTTAAGTATAAAATCAGATTGGTTCCCTAGTTCAAGTTTTTTGAACTGTACTAACGTCCTTTAGAGTTAGATGTCGACCGTGACAAAGTAAACATTACGGACAACTGATCCTGATTCGTTTCAAGCTGCCTATAAATTACTATTAGAAGTGAATGTAAACAAATCAGAAAATATTGAAATTTAGTATATAGTTGTAGATTTAAATTCATTATATAAATATTTTAATCGTTTTTGTGTATAGAAAGCTCTTTTTACTTTACATTTGCTTCTAAATACAACAAATAATTAAATTTTCTTTCACTTAAATGAGAAGAAAACTGCTTAGCATTCTATGGATTCACCGTGCGGGTGCCGGGCCCATTGCGTTGTAGGAAGAGGAGCTCCGATCAGCGCTTGGGACTTGCGACCCAAGTGTAGGTTTAAAGGGGCCCCTTTAAAATGCATTAACGCTCACCTTCACTGTCCGAGCTCCTCCCACTACCTAACCAAATTCGAAAAGATTCTGCTAATGCCGCCTTTGAAGTACGTTCTAGAAATGTATTAGTAATAGTTCTAGACAGGCCGAGATCCTTTAGCACGCTATAGAGAGATTTCGGTGTTATACCTCTCGCTCCTACTTCAACCGCATATGAATTTACTCTAAACCTATTGCTGGTCAGTTCGTTAGTAAGCTCGAAATATTTATTAAGTTTGAAGCTATGACTTTTAGGTATATTAGTCTCCCACGGAACTGTAAGTTCTAACAGTACTACGCGTTTTAGGTTTCGAGAATAAAGAAAAATATCAGGTCTGGATGACGAAACACCAATGTCCTCAGGGATTTTATACTGTTTCTCATACGTGTCCATCAAAAGAGTCCAATCAGGAGCTGGATCTAATATTGAGAAAGGTTTTTGCGTGTGTTTTTTAACAGAACCTTCTTTCACAAACTCTGTTGAACGTTTGCTGGTTGTAATGTTTCTCTGTGCTCTTGCTACTGAAAGACTAACGGCTTCACGTATAATTTCTAGTACCTTGTCATGGCGCCGCGAGTATTGACCACTTTCCAGGAGTACCCTACACCCCACCAGCATATGTTTAGCTGTCCCCACTGCCTCTTTACAGATGTAGCAAGATTTATCGGTAGCTTTACCCCATCTCACTAAATTACTTTGATCTGGAAGAGTCATTTGGAACGCATTCAGGTAGAATTTTAATAGTGCTGGAGACCAGTCATGAATTAGGGTGCGCCATTTTAAAGCTAAAGGGATACAAAATTCTCCCAGAGTTAGCCACTCGTTTTGCATTTCTAACCCCATTGCGTGCATCTTATACCTATCATTCTCGTCTTGCCGTATAAAAGATTTTATTATGTCCATATCTTGAACTTTCCTCTTTTATCCTAACCCTACTTTACTTGATTGTGCTCCTATCATAAATTGTTTATGGAACTTAAGTCTTGACTCGAGCTCTGGGACACTTCTGTCTTTTGGAAGTGAGGTAACAATCTCATCTCGTGATTTTCCCAGAATATGTGTTTTGGCAACTCTTAGATGTTTATAGAGCTCCGATGGTTTCTTTAATCTCAACCCAAAGTTATTTTTTTCCCTAAATAAGGTTGAGGTGTCTGCCGAATGCGCTAGCCCAAGCCAAAACTTCAGTATCTTTATGACACTTGCATCTAACTTAGCCAAGAGGGTTTTATTAAAATCATATACGAGGAAAGGCCAATTCAGACGTGATGTTAGAAAATTGTCGTATATCCAAACTTTTTTGACATTACTTATAGGTTGATGTTCTACCTTTTCAAGATCTGTCAAAAAGCTGTCGACTAGTACACGTATATTAATAAAAATATCGTATATTGATTTACAGTTAATACAAGTCAACTAAATATTGTGACAAATATTCGATGCTCGTACGAGGACGATCAAGTGATAAGTTATCTCGTAGGTCACCGCCCACGGCGGCGGCTTCCGGAGACGAAATGTTACACTCTGGTGTTATGTCAGTACATACGTTGTACTACTGATGTGGGAAGCTATTGATTGATTAAGTGTGGGATTGAGATATAGTTAGTGTTTTATTCTTGGATTTATTATTATTCATAAAAATAGAAGTGTATTAAATTTATTTTTAATGAACTTGTAGAGTCTCCTTACCATATATGTGTTTTATTATTTAAAATTTAATGCCTCTTATTATTATTATTATTAATATTCCTCTTTAATGTTTTTTTATCACATATATAAGTACTTTAGTATAAGATTCTTTTTTGTAAGTCGTTAATAGTTATTACATTATTTGTAAGCACATATATGTAGACGTGCTTTATTTAACTATTCTGGGATCCGGCTAATAGATTTTGTTATATACGTTTTTACAATTACTATATAAAATATGTTCTCAAATAAGATTTTGAACCCACTTTCATCGCAGGGATCATATTTCAGTACATCGACTCGTAGGCTCTGAATAAAAAGCCGCCCTTTTAAGATGATTGTGTAAACCCGGCACTTAATTTATTTACAGTTACTATCTAAGTAAACCGTTTTGATTTCTATTTGAATTTACTGCTTTAACATATTAAAAATAGTTGATTTTTTTTTTTTTTAAAATAGTATCATGTTAAAATGTATGTGTATTTTTATAAATCATATTATGACAAATAATTAGTTTTAAAAAGAATAAGGCAATAAATGTTATTGTATTCTTTTATTTGTTTCTATCTACTCGTCTATACATCGGAGACGCTCATAAACATAGGTCTGCGAAATTGTGCAAATTGACTGTTATAAAGTGATTTATGTCCACATATACATACAAATGCTAATGAGCGTGAGAATAGTTCTATGAAGAAAAATATAATTGATTGAAACGTTTATATCTGTATAGTAGTATATAATGAACCACGCTCTGCTACCAGAAAATGTATATAGTATATAATGATCTATGTTCTGCTACCAAAAAATATATATTGAATAGAGGGTAGGGTTGATTCAGCAATTGTGGAAGCGTGCTGAGGGGGAGGTTATTTATTAATTATTTACCTTATAGTCGGTCTTAGGATAATAGAAATTGTACAGTACCTTATCTTCATAATTCACAACACAAACACTGATTGTTCACGTCACCGTGGGATGTTTCACATTAGTCTTCTTCACTTAGGGTTACTTGCACTATTATCTTTTGTAGGTTTGTCTTTGTCAGGTTCAATATCAAGAGGGAATACACAAAAGGGAAATCAAATAAGGCTGAGGGAAAATCACACCGCTAATTAATATTAGATTCAGGAAGGACGTGCGCTCGCGTCGGCCGTCTCACGTGCCCCTTTTACTACTTCTCGACTACTACTGTACCGACCGCTCGCGCGGGGTTGGCACAAGACTCCAAACTAGTCGGGGTTGCCATATATGAACAAACATAGCCCCCGCCCTAAACATCTAATGTTTACGAGAAAATGGGCGTAGCTAACTAATAGGTAGACGAACTAATTTGGTTAAGGCTCTCTTTAGGATACCTGTCGATGTCTTAACATCGACCACACGCACAACGTTATCTTTACCAGGATAAATTTGGGAAATGCGACCACGTCGCCACTGTAAAGGGGGTAAATTATCATCTTTTATGAGGACTAGCTCGCCTACTGTTGGAGGATTCACTGGATCAGTCCACTTTTGCCTAGTCTGCAGAGTGTATAGGTACTCTAACTGCCACCGCGACCAAAAATGTTGAGTTATCTGTTGCACTACTTGAAAACGGGTTAAACGATTAATTTTTACATTTTTATAGGGATACTCCGGCAAAGCACTAAGAGGTTGGCCAATCAAAAAATGACCAGGCGTCAAAACTTCTAGTTCGTTAGGGTCATTAGATAAGGGACATAACAGCCGGGAATTTAATACCGCTTCAATTTTAGCAAAAATTGTAGTTAATTCCTCGAATGTTAAAGGAGTTTCCGAGTTTCGACCACCGACTCTGATGATTCCTTCTTTGTCAAGAAAGAGTGAGAGTCGTCTTAGGGAAGACCGCAAGGAAACGCTACGCGCTAACGCGATAAGGATACAGATAGCTCAACGGGTAAGTTTCGGGTTTTATTTATAAATCTCACCATCGTTATCTAAGGGGTAAGCAATCATGGTTTGAGGGGTCTCTTCAACCTTCCAGAATCTCTCGATGAGACGGGATAAGGATATTCCAGTCATGGGGGGCTCTAATTCACCATAATCGGCAGTGACTGGACCGCAAACAATATAACCAAAATTGTAGATAAAGCAGTAAGGCCGTTAAAGTTAAATATTTTATCTTGTAATAAAAGCGCGCCGAACACGTCAGCACCCAATAGTATATCTATCGGGCCAGGCTTATTATAGGTAGGGTCAGCAAGGGAAAAATCACTATTAGGAAAAAACACAGACTCAGGGAACTCAAACTCAGGATGCATACCGGCAATCACATCTATAACTATAGCAGAGGTTGACACCTCAGGGAAGGAATTATACAAAGGTTTAAAACACAGGGAAATAGAACCACGGGAAACCACTAAAGGAATATTACCTATGCCACGTACAGGGGCACAGGAGGGGGAGATGGTCAAATTGAGGTAATTAACAACAAGATCGGTTGTAATGAGGCAACCCTGGGCACCGGTATCACATAAGGCACGCGCTTCAATATAATAACCACTAGCAGTTTTAACGTGTAATTTAACAGTAGGCAATAATATAAGGGAATTGGGTGAGATATTCAGGCAAGGGGAAGGGGGAGTAATACAAGTATCTAGCTATGTGGGTCTATCTTCTCTATTATAGGAATTATCACGATATCGTATATTATGTTCAACCTGTCTAGGTTGGGGCGGAGCATTTTCTCTGGGGGGAGAAGCTCTCTGGGAATGTCGTTGGGGGGAGCGCTGGAGTTGCGAAGGGGAATATTTCTTATGCTGGCCCCCGCCCATATGGGGACCGCGGGTAGAAGCAGGACAGGTACGCGGATAATTGCGTTTATTAAATTTGGAATTATAATTATAATTGCGATTGGATGAGGTGAGATACATTGGGTTACGGGAATCATTAAAACATAGCATAGTGTGATGGGATGAGCGACCGCAGGTTGAACATTTGTAGTCCCGCTTGCACATAAGAATTGAATGTTTGTCCAAACACCTATAACATAACCGGGAATGTTTTACAAATCCCGATCTTTCTCTAGGATTCATAGCTCTAAATTCGGGACATTCACGGAGGTAATGGGAAGAGGAAGCACACAGGTAACCTTTTTTTACTATTATTTATTACAGGTAACATTTTTTGTCTATTATCTAATATAGGGGAGGGAGGAGCCGCAAAGTAAGTATGTTTAGGTACAGTACTTTTAAATTTCCTCAGGTTAGAATCTACAAGGGAGGTGTTGCCAACGTTGTCATGGTGACGACATTCGTCTTCCAAAAAAGTAGTAAGATTTTTAAAGGTAGGTAATTCATCAGCGTCACCGCCATAACAACGCTCAAAACGGGATTTCAAATCAGAGGGAAGCTTAGTCAAACATGTATGTACTAACATATAAGACCATGAGGAGACGGGTAACTCTAAACGTTCTAAACAGCGATAGGCAGTTAACAAGGGGTTCAAGAAGGCCGCGCGCAAACCTGCAAATTTATTCGAAATCTCCGGCAGGGTAAGTATCTGGGTTATGTAGGTATCAGCAAGAACCCGTGTATTGTGATACCGCTGTTTCAACAACTCACGAGCAACTTCATAGTTGCCTTCTTCAATTTTTAAATGTAGCAACAACCGCTTAGGTTCATCTGCCAAGGATCCAACCAAGTACTGTAATTTCATTGTGGGGGTTAAATGGTGTTGGGAATCTACTACACTGTCAAACTGATCAATAAAACTTATCCAGGAATCAGGACGTCCATCAAACTTAGGGATAGGTAAATCAGGTAATCTATTATAAGGAGTTCGCTCAGTAATATTTTTACTACTCATTCTTACGGGTGTACTGGCCATGACAGGATCAATTACGGGAGCAGGTGGGCACAACTCTAACTGATGCACCCGGAGGTCGTCTATTTTCTTATTTACTAAACGCACTTCTTTTTTACATAACTAATTTCTTGGTAATCGATAGCCGGGTCTAACCCACCCAGGAGCACTGAGGACGCGTTTACAAATGAAGTACAATGAGAATCTAAATCCTTGAACCTAACTAATAATCTAGGTATTTCAGAAGTACCAAGAAGTTCCGAGGTATCGGTAATCCAATCGGAAACAAAGCGTATCACACCTATATTTTTTCTATATTCTGCGCTTTCCGTAAATAAGGAACATTTTACTGTTTCATCATGAGTAGCCATTTTAAATTATCAAGTAAACAAATAACTGAACTAAAATATTAAAAATTAATAAACACGTAATAAACAATGAACCCACTACCAACGGGCGAGATCAGAAATCAAGTAAACAAATAACTCAACTAAAATATTAAAAAAAATAATAAACACGTAATAAACAATGAATCCACAACAACGGGCGAGATAAGAAACCAGTTACGGTCAAGGTCAGGGACGCGTCGAGTCGGCGATCTACTTATATCGCAATATAACAAAATAATATGATATACAATATGACTACAATTAAGGCTTAAACTTCATTTAAATAAAAATAAAGAAAAAGTAACAATAAAAGTGTAGGGATAATAATTTAAAGTAAGTAAGTTTTTTAAGGAAATTATATTAAAATATTTTAACTAACTTCAATTATAATTTAAAACGGGATAGGTAATAACGTATAGGCGTAATATTGAATATATAAAATTATATTCAATATTTATTTATATATTTTACACATTATACATTCACCCTACACAATTATATATTCAATATATATATATATATATATATATATATATATATATATATATATATATATATATATATATATATATATATATATATATATATATATATATATATATATATATATATATATATATATATATATATATATATATATATATATATATATATATATATATATATATATATATATATATATATATATATATATATATATATATATATATATATATATATATATATATATATATATATATATATATATATATATATATATATATATATATATACATATATATATATATATATATATATATATATATATATATATATATATATATATATATATATATATATATATATATATATATATATATATATATATATATATATATATATATATATATATATATATATATATATATATATATATATATATTTCATATAACATTATTTTTTAAACAACTCGATGTGAACACGTTTTAAAAGGTTAGGAAATCAAGTAAATTATATTGTAATTATGCGTTAGGGACTCAGAGGGATGAAACTACGCTATGATCAAGGGGACTCAGAGGGATGAAAACCACGCTCTGCTACCAGAAAATGTATAGTAGTATATAATGAACCACGCTCTGCTACCAGAAAATGTATATAGTATATAATGAACTATGTTCTGCTACCAAAAAATATATATTGAATAGAGGGTAGGGTTGATTCAGCAATTGTGGAAGCGTGCTGAGGGGGAGGTTATTTATTAATTATTTACCTTATAGTCGGTCTTAGGATAATAGAAATTGTACAGTACCTTATCTTCGTAATTCACAACACAAACACTGATTGTTCACGTCACCGTGGGATGTTTCACATTAGTCTTCTTCACTTAGGGTTACTTGCACTATTATCTTTTGTAGGTTTGTCTTTGTCAGGTTCAATATCAAGAGGGAATACACAAAAGGGAAATCAAATAAGGCTGAGGGAAAATCACACCGCTAATTAATATTAGATTCAGGAAGGACGTGCGCTCGCGTCGGCCGTCTCACGTGCCCCTTTTACTACTTCTCGACTACTACTGTACCGACCGCTCGCGCGGGGTTGGCACAAGACACTAACTAGTCGGGATTGCCATATATGAACAAACAATATCTATCTTCCCCAGATAGGTCCGAGATTCAAGATTAGAACATGTGTGTATACTAACAGATTACAAAGATGTGAGAATAAATATACATATATTATATATTACTGATTTTATACACCTTCATACATTTATCATATAAAATATTCAATGAGTAAATTGACAGGTAGAAAAATTATGAAGAGATGCCTCGTCAGATGTCAATAACCGTGTTGACTTAGTTGTTACTTTAGTTGGTCACAAAAAACAGATAATCGAGGTAAGTTCGTTCGTTAGAGAGAAGGCCATCCGCGGCGGTTCGCTTATATTAGTAAGAAATGACATACGCTGTAAATCGCGACCAGATATAGTAGCTCTCTCCGACGAACGCTCCATTGAATTGTCCTGCGTTGAATTCAATAGACATATTATAGTATGCGTGTATCGACCCCCCTCAGGTAGTTTTGAAGTATTTGAAGAAAAAATGGAGGATGTTCTGAATAATTTGAGTTCCAATAGTAAATATTTAATCATATGCGGAGACTTTAATATAGATATAATACAGGCGACATCATTAAGCCTACGCCTTGTAAACCTATTTAAATCTTTTAATTTGTTTAATATGTTCTTTGAACCAACTCGTATAACAAATACGTCCGCTACTTGTATAGATAATGTTTTTTGTCATTGTGAGAAAGGTAGAAAAACAAATTATTACTAATCTAAGCTCGGATCATTGTGGTCAAATGTTCTCGGTAATAGATGAAACAGTCGCAGAACATAAACAAATATCAATTAGACCAATTACTGAAAATAAAATTAATCTTTTTAATAATAGAGTGAGTGAAAAAATTGTAAACTTAGAAATAACCGGATTAAATCCGAATCAGCTATATTGTAAAGTTTTTAATTTACTCTCTACAGAGTTTGATAACATTTTTAAAGTTAAACAAATGTATAAAAACTCGAAGTTAACCTTTAGCGACTGGGCAACTGTTGGTATATACCGAAGCAGAAACAAACTATACGAATTATATAATATGAGGCAATGGAGACAAGATCCGGAGTTCTTGTTAAAAGTTAGAAATTATTCAAAAATATTTAAAAAGGTATGTGTCCAGGCCAAGTCTATGCATATAAGAGCAAAAATTTTGAACTCTAATAATAAAATTAAAGCTACATGGGATGCTATTGCTACTGTAACTGGAAGATCTAGAGCTGTCAGTGAACCTATTAAATTAAAAGTTAATAATATAATCTTAAATTCAGATTTAGAAGTGGCAAATACTTTTCAAAATTTTTTTTCTGATATATCAACTGAAGTAACACGTTCACTGCCATCATCTCCTTCGGAAGCAGAATCAATACTAAAAACCCATGTAAATAGTTGTAGACAAAATTTTGTGTTTAAAAATGTGTCACCAGATGAAATTGTCAAAACTTTTAAAAGCCTTAATTTAAAGAAAACTGGTGACTTATGGGGCATGTCTGTTAAAGTCTTTAATTCAATTATACCTAATATTGCTCCTTACCTTGCTTTAATTTTTAACAACTGTGTAGAATCCGGTACTTTTCCTGATTTAATGAAATATAGCAAAATAGTGCCGCTTTACAAAAGTGGAGATAGATCTGAGCCTGGAAATTACAGACCGATTTCTGTTTTGCCATCCTTAAGTAAAGTATTTGAAAAAATAATGTTCAACCAGCTCACAGTTTTCTTAAATATTAACAATTGTTTCCATAGTGAGCAATATGGTTTCACTAAAGGCAAGTCCACTACGGATGCGGGTGCCGCACTTCTAAAGCACATTTATGACGCATGGGAGAGGTCACAAAATGCAATTGGAGTGTTTTGTGACTTATCCAAAGCCTTTGATTGCGTAGACCATGCAACTCTGTTGTTGAAACTAAAACATTATGGTATACAGGGTACTGCCCTTGAGCTTATTGCCTCATATTTAAACCAAAGAATCCAGAAGGTTAGTATAAATAATGTAAAATCATCTGGATCTCCTCTAAAGATGGGCGTTCCACAAGGATCCATTCTTGGTCCTCTTTTATTTCTTCTTTATATTAACGATCTACCTTTTTATGTGAAGAACCTATGTGATATTGTACTTTTCGCGGATGATACCTCTTTAATATTTAAGGTTGACAGAAATAAAATAAACTATGACGACGTGAATAGCGCATTATCGCATATTCTTCGTTGGTTTGATGTTAATAATTTAATGTTAAATGCTAAAAAAACTAAATGTATTGAGTTTGCTTTACAAAATGTTAAAAAACATAATTTTAGTCTACTAATTAAAGGAGAAACTCTCAATTTGTCGGAATCAGCTATTTTCTTAGGTGTAACTATAGATTCCAAACTCCAGTGGAACGCTCATCTGGAAGCACTTGCGGATAAACTCAGCTCTGCCGCATTTGCAATTAAAAAAGTAAGACAAATGACGGACGTTGACACTGCCCGACTAGTCTACTTTAGCTATTTCCATAGTATTTTATCTTATGGAATGCTGCTATAGGGCAGTGCTTCAGACATAAATTCAATATTTATTCTCCAAAAAAGAGCCGTGAGATATATTTATAAACTAAGAGCGCGAGATTCTCTGCGAGATGTTTTCAAAGATGCAGGTATTCTTACAGTTGCTTCCCAATTTATATACTATAATATCCTCTTTGTCCGGCAAAATATACATTGTCATAGTAAGCATAGTGACAATCATACGATAGGAACGAGAAATAAAGATAAGATTGTTACTCCAAGTTTTCGCCTCCAAAAAGTTAATAAATCTTTTATGGGTCTGAGCATACGCGTATATAATAAAATTCCGCAGTGTATTCTAGATTTGCCACTTCCAAAATTTAAAATATCAGTAAAAAAAATTCTGACGAGTAAAGCTTATTACACTGTTCAAGAATACTTAGAGGACAAACATGTATGGAATTAATGTCTATTGAATGTAATGCAGGATAGCTGCTAACTAAAATAACAGATTGTGATTGTACCATTGATTTTGAAAAGAGCAACTGTTGAGTTTCTTGCCGGCTCTTCTCAGCAGAACTGCCTTCCGAACCGATGGTAGCTTTTTGTTCATATGTACATTCGACGATTCAAAAGTGCTTATTATAAGTTTATTTGAATAAAAAAATAAAAAAAAAAAATAAAATAAAACACAAATTTATGACGCTGCCTTAGAATGAGGTTTTATATCGCTTAATAGTCTAGAATATACAAGAATCAAATTAGTAAATAATCATCTTCAAAAAAGCTCACCTGACATTTCATTTGCGTCTTCTGATATTGCAGTCAAATTTGATTGGATGGTTCTTAACGAAAATTTGGGTAGTGATCATCTATGTATTAAAATGCGTATTAATTACCGTGATACTATAAAATTCACTCAAAAGCGTAATATTAAGCGAGCAAATTGGCCAAAGTATATTGAGTACATTAAAAGTCATATTTCATATCTTGAGGACTTCGAAGATCCACAGACTTTATACGACAATTTGCTTGATTTGATTTATAAAGCAGCAAATGTAAGTATTCCGATGATTATATTACCTCTTAATCCAGTCAAAAATTTTGTTCCAAAATCTTATTGGGATTCATCTTTGTCACATCTTGTTGCTAAGCGTAGATTAGCATTAAGTTTTTTTAGGAAAAATCCTATACCAAGTAACTTAAATATCCTGCAAAATCAAACCCGAATAGCCAAATATGCTATTTCAAAGGCTAGTGTATTTGACTGGCGTGGTTATTGCGATAGTGTGGATGAATCAATTTCTTCTTTAGAAATGTGGTGTCGAATGAGGTGGATGAGGGGTTTTAAAACCAAGAAAGTACAGGCCTCCGAAGAACAAAAAAGTGAACTACTATGTGATCTTGCTCCTGATTATGTGGTTCCATCAACACCAGAAGTTAAATTTACAAATCCATTATTAGATAGTAGTTTTAACCTATTGGAGATTAATTGTTGTATTAAAAGTAAAGATTCGGCCCCGGGTGGCGATGGTATCACATATTCAATGATTTGGAATTTACCTACGTGTGCAAAGTTGTACATCCTAAAGATGTACAACTGTATATTCAAAACAGGAATAGTTCCGAAACAATGGCGAAAAATAAATATAGTAGCTATTCCTAAGGCAAATATTGAACCAGATTTACCAATGAAGTTTCGACCCATCTCATTAATCCTTGTCTTTGTAAAATATTTCATAGTATGATTGCTAAGCGTTTAGAGTGGTATATAGAGAAAAATAACATTTTATCGACATACACTACAGGATTTAGAAGAGGACAGTCATCATTAGACTGCCTTGTACAATTAGTTTCTAAAATACAATTTAATTTTTCAAAAAAGATTTCTACGCTGGTATGTTATTTAGATATTGAAAACGCATATAATAATATTTTGATAGATAAATTAATAAATATTCTTGATGATTCAAAAGTCGGTCGAAAAATTTGTTTATATCTATGGAACTTTTTAACAGAGAGACATTTGCAGGTTAAAAATGAACTTGGAAATTTCCCTATTATGAGTAGAATTTCACGTAGAGGATTAGCCCAAGGCGACCCTTTATCCCCACTATTATTTAATATTGCAACATTTAATTTATGTCATAGTGCCAATAATAATGTTTCTATCTGTCAATATGCAGACGATTTTGTTTTGTTTTCATCACATAAAAGTTTGTTTGAAAGCGTCTGTGAAATTCAACGAGGCTTAGATGTTTTTGTTAATTTTCTTGATGAATTAGGTCTTAAAATATCTGAAACTAAGTCTAAATACTGTATTTTTAGCAGAGGATACCGAAGAACAAATATTAATTTAAATATTAATAATATGCTTATTAGTGGTGTGGACTCATATAAATATCTAGGTGTGTGGTTAGATAAATCTCTTCGTTGGAATAAACATATAAAAGAAATTGTTGAAAAAACGCAACGTATTCAAAATTTATTACGAGTTTTGGCTGGGTCAACTTGGGGTCTTCACCCAAGTCATTTACGTAAAATATATTTGGCGATGATAAGAAGTAGATTGGATTATGGATCATTCCTCTTTGATAATAGCGCAAATACAAATCTTTACAAACTTTGTAAAATACAAAATCAGTCGTTAAGAATAATTGGCGGATTTATCAAATCTACACCGATCCATGTCATGGAAAGTGAGCTCAGTATACCACCTTTGCTTATCAGAAGGAAGTTTTTAGCTTATAAATATTGTTTAAAATCGAGTTCTCGGGAAAATAGTGTAACAAATGTGATACTAGATGATTTATCAATAAGTTTTCAAAATCGATACTGGTTAAATAAGAAGAAGCCACTACTTGCTACAATTAAATCTGAAATCAATGCACATGATATTTCCTCGTCATATCCATTGGAGATGTTTAAATTAGAAACCTGGGTAACAAATATTGATATTCAAAATGTTATACATATTAACTTAAACTGTGTAAAGGAGGCCAAGAAAACATATGACCTGACGTCCCTTAAATTTAATGTGCTCAAGGAATTTAATGATAAATATTATGGCTGGTATATTTTATTCACAGATGGCTCTAAAAATGTTAATGGTGGCTGTGGTGCAGCCTTTTACGATCCTCAAAATAAAGACCATGTAAATAACTGTTTTAAAATAAACACTAATGTGTCTATTATGACGCTGGAACTCATTGCAATTTCAGAAGCATTATCGTATGTTATCAGTTCATCACAAGGAAAGATTCTTATTTGTTCAGACAGTAAGAGTGCATTACAACATATAGCTCGATGCGCCTCTGGTTGCAGAGGTACATCGGTAGCTTATGTTATACTTTCTAAGATTATTCAGATACATCGGAAAAAATTGAGGTGAAATTGCAATGGGTTCCATCGCATATTGGATTAACGGGTAATGAGGAGGTTGACAAGATTGCCAATAGGAGTATTTCAGAAGGAGAGCAAATTATTTTTAAAACTGATTTTTTTGAGTATTTTCCCTACTATAAAAACAAGTGTCAATATTTGTGGAAAGAATATTTTAACGAGATATCATTAGAAAAAGGAATATGGTACAAGACAATACAAAGTGAACCTCCACATATACCTTGGTTAATTAACAGTAAAATATCTAGAAGACTAATTGTCACTGCTCACAGATTGAGGTCCGGACACATGCCTTTAAATAAATTTAAATTTATGATGAAAGTTTCTACCTCCCCCAACTGTGATATTTGCAAAACTGTTGAAGATGTACATCACATATTAAGTGAATGTGTACGATTTCAATCTGGAAGAGAAACAATTATGAGACTTATGAATTTGAACAAATTTGACATTGGAATGTTTGTGGATATTCTTGCCAGCCCAACATCTAATGAGTCTATAACATTGTTCAAATTCATAAGTCACATTTGATTAGTTTATTTATAGACTATATATGTGTATATGTATGTATGTATATATATATATATATATATATATATATATATATATATATATATATATATATATATATATATATATATATATATATATATATATATATATATGTATGTGTGTGTGTGTGCATGTATATATACGTATATTAGAATTAATGTAATTAGGTTACGATGGGGCTGGCATGTACATTAGTATAAAAGTCCCTAAATAAAATAAAGAAAAAAAAAAAAAGACTTACGATATTATGTTCCCGCGACGGGTTGTCTCTTGTCGCGCGAGGACGCGCTCTATCGCATCAATCGAATGAGAGTAATAAAATTACATTGTATCTGTAGGGTTTTTGTAATATTTTGGGATTTATATTTGTTTATTTAAAATGAAAAATAAATTCTCAATTTGATATTATAGTTATGCTTCAAAATACTTCTGCTTGACTCAAACCTGCAACCATTATGTATACGGTCAGATTACCACCAATTAACTAACTATATGAAAATTTTTGCTTAAGCTCTAAAATAAAGACGCAGAGACCTTTGAAATTAAATTTAATAATAATAAAAACGATAGCTTACAAAACTTTCTAGCATATAATATATTATCTATACTAATATTATAAAGAGGTAAAATTTGTTTAGTTGTAATGAATAGGTTCAAAAACTACAGCACCGATTTTAAATTTATTTTTCACCATTTTTAAGCTACATTATCACACATTATCTACGAGTAACATGGGCTATATTTATTTTAGAAAAAATAGGGTTCCGTATCATATTTGGGTTTTTCGGGAACAAGGTGTAAAAATCAACAAGAAAAGTTACTTATTTTGCGTACACTGCCTAAACTATAAAATATAGAACTATAAAATGTTTTAATTAACTGTAGATCTTATAAATATCTGTAAAAAAGTCCGCAACACACTATACCTATCTCTGTCGAGTGACGCACAACAACCATTTTTTTATTTAAAAATCTTGTTTTTTTTAACTCCTTTTAAACACTAAACGTGTTTAAAAAGAGTTAAAAAAAAAACAAGATTTTACCCACACTAATATTTCTTATTAAAATAAATTTTTTCATCACTAAATATGTAAATTGCACTTTGTTTTGAATTTATGGTGAAAATAAAATATTAGGATTTCTACTGAACCACCACCACCAATCTACAGAAAGACAATCAGTGGAGCCTGCGGATGATGACTGTCGTCGTTGATGTTAGTGTTGATGTCTGTGAATTGACCTAGGAATCATTTTGCTGATCGTGTTTTCTGTAACCGGCACCTACGCGAGCGGAGCCGCGGGCGTCTGCTAGTAATAAATATATGTAAATATAAAAAATTGTAAATTTTAATATATGGCTGTTATTTATATATTATATGTGAGTTTAGTCTAAGAATAATAATAACGTTACGCATTCCGATTCATAAAACGAAAATATATGATCAGTCTTTTACAGTTCAAGCGACTAAATTGTGGAACAATTTGCCTACAAATATCCGTAAGGCAAAATCATTATTTTCGTTTAAAAAGGCCGTAAAACATCATTTACTTCAATTGTCGACAAGTCCTTAGAATACTTTTGTTTGTATTGTATTGTATGTATGTATGTATGTATGTATGTATGTATGTATGTATGTATGTATGTATGTATGTATGTATGTATTTATGTATATATGTATGTATGTTCGTGTAGGTATATATTTATGTATATGTATGTAATGTATATATTTATGTATAATTTGAATTAATATACTAGATAATCTTATTTATTGTCTTATAGGTATCATGTATTTGTTTATATATACTTGGAATAGTTCATAGTTCTTTCTTACCTACCTCTTTTAGTGTAAAATATTTCTTTTCGCCCTAAAGGTTATCTGGAAGAGATGGCTACTAAGCCATAAGATCGCCTTTTGTGTATTTTTTTTCTCATTTGTGAATTATCATATTTAAATAAAGAAAGAATAAATAAATAAATAAATAAATAATATTTGGTATAAAACAATGTACTATAAACAAGAATAATATTAAGCAATTAATATGTAAACTAGTTTATTATTAGTATTCATAATTATAATATATGTACATAATATATGTACATAAGTGTCAAACGCATTATATTATATTGTCATAACCATTATTTTTTCGTCCAAATGTTTAAATCTTTAATCGTGATAACATTTTTATTGAACATTTATTTTAATTAAAAGCTCAATAAATGTTTCCTTCTAGTTGGTTGACGTTTTAATTTTCATTCTCATACGTAACAAAAACGTGTTCTTTGCTTTTAATTTTAATAAATAAATAAATTTTGTTAATTATTTTCTATGAATATTGGTGATACAGAGGTGATGTAGCTTCTCGACAAAGATGATGATACAATCACCGCTCATGGGAATGATATTATTTAATTTTTGAATTTCCGTCAGTTCATTCATATTATCTCGAACTAGGCCAAAGAATAGAAGAACATGGAAATGAAAAATCCTTCTTTCTCGATTAGGTTTACAGTCTACAGCTAGCTAGCCGTCGTGTGTACAGGCAGACGATGCGACCCTGCGCCACGACCGATCCTTTTCCCACAAATTAAAACTATTATAGAAAAACTATACGAGTATATATCAGATAATATTAATTATGTGTATAATTTGAATGTACCCCACTGTAACTAAGAGAGTCAGAGCTACTGCAGGGACTTTGAACATTGTAACATGTCAACACGGACAAAGCTTCAAGTGAAAGCTGCTTTTATATAAAATTTTCGTTTCGATAAATCGATTTTAACTTTTTACGGTATTGAAAGTTGAGTAGGTTTTCTTGTTAAAAAAGTACTTTAATAATTCTCCTAAGTCAATTTGTTTTTCTCTTGACTTTGAAGGTGACCCCTAAGCTTTATTTAAAGTGAAGGCAGGTCGGGATCTCTTGACGGGGCGTATACGTGAAAGCCTAAAGTATTTATCTATTACTATAAGCTAGTTCTTAGAATTACATAGTTTTGTCAAAATGCTTCTAACGGCACCACATAAAAATATGATTGTAGGCTAAAATTTTCCATTAATTTAATTACAGATTTAAGTTGTTCATGATTTCTTTTGTGTTTAATACTTATAAATGGAATTTTTACATGTTTTTCTTTTTAAATTTACAAGCTTTACCTAATCGTCACATTTTATAACTCTAAGTCAAAGGGAAATATCCTATAGGTTCTGATTACATTTATCATGTAAAAGCTTCGCAAATTTTTATGTTTTTCTTCATCATATTTGCTAGAAAGTCTTGCTCAAACTCTAATGCACGTTCTATATTTGGAAGCGTTTTAAAACAAACTTTGGGTTTTTGTATTAGCGCCTGATATAGGAGGCGGGCGGCGGTTTATAGTGGACTAAAGTAAGAATGCTTGTTTTCTCTCATTATTGTATAAATAAATTAAAATATATTATATGTAACATAAATAAAACAATAACATATTGTTCGGCTTGTTGTTTGCTTGTTCAATAAGTCTAATAAATAATAAAATATTGATTAGTATAATTTTGAACAGTGGCATTAATGACACAGTAGTTACTACATTAGGTTATAACAAATTAAGGATATTAATTTATACGAATGCTCTTAATATTCCATAAGATTCAATGCTTGGTTCAAACTATATTTAACTTTTTTCAGTATATATAACTTTAAAGTTTAAAATATTAAGCTCGAAGCCCGCAACCTTGTTTACGTGAACTTTTCAAGTAAACAAGGTTGCGGGCTTCGAGCTTAATATTTTAAACTTTGAAGTTATATATACTGAAAAAAGATTATCATACATTTGAATAGTCTTATAATATAGACACTAATGACCTAAACTAAAACTTTTACATATTTACACATAGGTAATCGAGAGATTTGAAAAGTTTTACTAAATGTATAGAATCACGTATCTAAGCCAACATTTTGAGCCAGAGTTATTAGAAAATTTTGTATCGAATAAGCCTTTTGGTACTACATTAATGAAGAAATAATTTGTGTAATTAATATACATAAGTGAACAAAGTAGAATGGAGACTGTAGAGTATACTCTAGAGTACAGCGTCAGACTGGAAATGTTATGCTTAGAATTCGATTAAAATAATAACAAATATTATAATTTTGTAACATTATTTGTTCGTTCGTGTTGTTTTATTATTTTACATATAATTTTCTTTATTTGAAGATTTACTCATTATATTCATATGGTCAGAATACACTATTGTGAATAGCGAATAGTTGTTTAACGCGGCGTTGAGTTCCGCCGCTCAACACGCAATGCTTCGAAAGGCGGAAAGCGAAGAACGATATGTCTTAACAATAGGTTCCTTAAGCCTACAGTTCCTTCTGCTAGCCCTACTATATGCAGATACAGCTGGAATTGGTCTACTAGGTTCCCACGGTTTCCTACACTGCTATGTGAGGGACAAAGCTTGAAGCTATAAAACAAGCGGAATTGTTATATTTTAATTTCTCCTCAAAATGGTTATAGTACTTTAATTTAAAATATTTCAGCATTTTCGATTGCACGTTTTTTAAATCAGATTTTTTTGTTTTAATATCAATTATTCTCTAAATGATAATTATGGGAATATATTATTGTGATAATACTCAAACGGATAGTATTTATGTTTCTTAAATTTTGCTAATTTTACATAATTGACTTTAATTCTAATAATTTATATCTACCTTCTTAATTTAAATTTAATAATTACCCATACATCCACACCCCCACTAACACCTGTCCCTCACAACACAACACTCGAACACAACTCTACACAATGCTCTCTCTCGTATCGTAAAGCTCCACTCGTCTCGTAGCGGCGCGTGTAAAGGGACACACAGAGGACACGCGCGCGCTCGGCCGCGGCCGGACCGAGACTGAGTACTGAGGACTGCACGATGAGAGATGAATGAGGACTCTCTACGCAATGTAAACATTGAAAAATAATACAAGATTATTCATATATATATATATATATATATATATATATATATATATATATATATATATATATATATATATATATATATATATATATATATATATATATATATATATATATATATATATATATATATATATATATATATATATATATATATATATATATATATATATATATATATATATATGTTAGTAGTTATTGTTAAATAAAATTACTGTTTAATTAATTTATTTATCAGAAGTGTTGACACACTCCGTTTTACGCCTTTCAAGTCCTAGCGCTTTAAGTAGTTCATCAACGCATTTTGTCTTGTTTACAGAACAAAGTAAATGAAAATAATTTTTTCCGGGAGGAAAACGAACCCCAAACCGTCCCGTTTATAGTACTTTATAGTAAGACGCTGTTCTTCTGCGCGACGACGCGACGATCCTTCGTGTAATTTTATTATTTTATATTATTTTATTTTGAAGAAAACTCATGTTCTATAAATAAAAAAATTAATGATATGAAACACAATCACAAAAGTTTAAAAAAAATAAGAAACAATAGTTTAGAGTGAGACTTTAACAAAAGAAATAATGTACAAACTATTACAAGTTACAAATTTGAATATAATTAAGAATAAAACATTCGCACACTAATTATAGTTACTAACTACAACGTTTTTTTCCTCTTTTAGTTTAAACGACGATGTAAGCTGTTGGAAATGGGATTGTCATATTCTATATATATAATATGAGATATTGTAAATTTATTTATTAAAATATTTGTTTAATATTTACTTAATAATAATGAATTGTAAGTCTGCTTTTGTTAAAATCAGTAGTATAAATAAAAAAAAAACAGAAGGCAATGAAAAAATAACTCCCAATTATAGTTTTTACAACATTTAATATTTTAATAAGAACTATTTTATAAGAAAACCACAAGTGCATGTGTATGTGTAAATAAATCTTCGTTAAACAGGTATTTTCAAATCTTCTCTTAATCTTTCTTCGTCGCATAAACACTAATTTGCAACTTCACGTTTGAGACGTGTTTTGTTTTTCTTCATACATGTCTCACTTTAAGAAGGTTACGCAAAAACAAAGTGAGTTAAGAAACTCCATTTGCTTCTGGATAAAATATTAGTCCAGTAGTTATAAAAACTATATTAATAGTGATATGTTCTCATGCACGTCAGTCTTAGTAGCCAGAGCGCGTCGACGGTTTCTAATAGGAGTGGGTTTAAGACCTACGTTAAATGTTGTATCTAGTGCCGGTGCACTAAAATTAATATCTCGTACCAGAGTAGAAATGGAATTACACTTATTTATTTGAAAAAAGAATTAATAAAGACTTTAATCGATATAATATACACATTAATCTATATGTGTATTACTTGGTGTAATATTTCCGGTACGAGCTTTAAATACTATAATTATCATTAAAATCTTGTCTTACTTTTCGTTAATAAACCATAACACTTTTACTGTGCGTATATATTCATCTGTCTACGTAATATTTCTAAAGAAATAATGTAGTTTTCGTTTACTTGCATATTATATACATACATAAGCATACACTAGACCGATATTATCCGTGATTACTCCGATCACAATATGATGGATGGGCAGATGACCGCACTGCTTTAGAGGTCACAGGGTTAAACATTTTATCCTGATTGATTAACGTCAATAGTCATTATCGGAAGTTGGAAGCCTCTACCAGCTGAGAGAAAGTCAACATGATTTATAATAGCATATGTTGTATGAAGAGAACCTGAGAAGTATGTACGAGATGGAAGATAAAAAATAGATGTAGAAACGCCTATTGCTGCCGGTAATACAAATAACTGAGCCTAAGTTACGATGTCATACGGCGATAAGTCAACAATAACAACAAACAATACAATTCTATAAAAATCTAAAAAAAGATAACAAAATCATGTTCCGAAACTTAACATTGTAAAACTGCCATATTATAAATTGTAAACTTTCTCAAAACTCGAAAGTTGAAGCTTTGAGCATTTAATGCAACGGAGAATGTGACGGAGTCTGTAGTAAAAAGAATTTATATTAGTTGTTGCTAAATATAAACATATAATAAAGATCTAAATAAATCTGCGTTTAACCTTTGGGAACTTTTGGCAGCGACACAAGTGTATTGTAAATTCTAAAATTAATGTCTCCTTGTGATTTCTAAAGAAATAGGAATATTAATAGAATAAAATATATTTAGAATCATACACACATTAAGTATTGTAATATAATTTTGAATGGCTTCTGAGTTTTTGTCGATCATTTGATAATTTTCCAATACATTAAAAAAAAATATTTGATTTTTATAAAAATTATATACTTGATTTTTTTTACTAAAAGTATGATCTTCAATTTTATTTAACTAAAACTTGTGTTTTTAATTTCATACAATAATTTCAAAGAAATATATTTTATTGTACATCTTCCTTCAAAGATGACATATGAAGTATCAAAAGCAGTAACCAATATTGACTTTATCCCAATACAGAAATCAACGAAATTTCAATAGAAACAATATCTACTCGTATACAATACCATAAATTAACTATCATAAATTAAATGATATAAACCATTAAATGCGAGGCGCTACGGTTAGTTGGCTGGAACACTACCAAAGAAAGTTTCAGAGTAAGTTTGCGGCTTATCTAAACTTCGAGAGCAATTAGTGAGTGAGAGCCGCGCTAAGGGAGAGATGTGTGTATATATAATATGTGTTTTAGTAAAAAACTTTGAAATACGCTTTCTTTCTATACAAATTACAATTATTCAATATTATTATACTCTACAGACTCAGCAATAATAATGAAAATAACAATAACTTTCAGTGATAAATTTTATTACGCTTTTTATTCTCTACTTTTTGCCTTAAAAAGCTAACTTATTTTTTTACATTATTTTTACCTTCATCAATTACAGACAACACATTTTTCATTTAGACTGAGTAGGAGTCTAACCGACTGACGTCGCTGGTTCAAGGAGACTATACCGGTGACCTACAAAAGAACTAAATTAAAAGGACAAATTTGCTTTGAAGCTTTTAATTGCAACATAATTAAATATATTTGTATATAATTGGTTAACTCTCTCACGCATAAACCGACGAATAATTCTATTAAGCTTACACTTACAGAAAGTTCTTTCGATTCATAGTAACAATTTTTTGTTAAAAGACATTGAACATTTGGCTCAATATCCACTTGCACCGTTCGTGCAAATTATATTTCTTCACAAAGAAGAGTTTCATAGATTCCTTTGTGGATATTTTTTAATTAAATTGCTTATATTGTATCTTATTACATGCAAAAATTTAACGACATTACAAAGTAATAATGTGGTTATAGAGATTGTATTAAAATATCTTCTCCGTGCTAGGGCGGGCGGTGAGCGGACGACTAAGGGCGGGCGGTACTCGTATATAATTAACTTTTAGCTAAATAAAATAACCTTAATCTCCAAATACAATGAAACATTATTTATCTCTATAATTTTATTTTGACAAATAAAGAAAGGATTTCAAAAAAAGATTATAAAGATTTTCTTTTACAAATCTTCCTAAATGTACGCTTTCTTACTAATGTTAGACAACATGAATCTGTGTTAAATACTTTAGTCAATTTACAGACAAGACACTGTTACAAGAATTCTATTATAAATATTTTTTTTGGAAGTAAACATAATTGAGAATGTTTACAGAACACTAAACAGAATCAATAAAATAGACTTTTAATAAATAATGGTTAGTTTAAAACCGAAGCTTCATTCCGAAGACAATTAAGCGTGTAGTGGAGGCAATTCTCGCGCGGACTTTACGACGCTATTAGAGACGTTTCTTTATTCACAGTCCCAGATATTTCAAGCATCTGCTCCTGATGTTAAATTTCTTTACTTTATGTATTATCTGTCATATATCCCACTTTGACACATAAATTATGTCACTGCACTACAATAGCGTCCATCTCTATGATCTAATAGATGTATTAATATACAATATAAAATAGATCTGAAGCATTGAACCTCATTCATTGTGAATAAAGGAGCTATTTTTCTCAAAAAATGGTTAAAAGGTTAAATAGATCTGACACATTTCTTAACAAATCTATGTAAATAAATTTTAAGAAATAAATATTTTTAGAACAACTTATTTTAAATTAATGTGAAAAGTGTTTGATGGTCTTCTTAATAGCTCCTCCCACACAGACACTATTTGTATTGTAAAAGATAATAACACTGTGAAATAATAGATTGTAAATAAAAAAAACTGATGAAAAGATATCCTGGTAAAATCGTTTTTCCTGATTCATTGCATCGTAAGTAGACTATGAGTAAGTAGCATAAGTTCAAATACTGTTTAGGGGAAACGTTTATAAATATTTCATATGTTGGCACAGTCTAGTCAGACTTAGTGATATATTGGGTTTACATTCTCCATATAAACGAGTGTGCGTCTCTCTACTTAACTACAATGGAATATGTATGCATATTATTTAAATAATTTAGATATTTATTTCAACAAAATATAATGTTTCAAATGTTCAAAATATAATGTTTATATATAAGAACTTCTCGTATAATAAAACAGGTACAATAGAGGGGACGGACATTAAATCCTCACACGAAATGTTCAGTTAGCGACCTTCCTAAAAACCTTGTAATCTGTCAAATAGTAGCTGACATGACATTCGACCGAAAATAGATTTAATGTAATTTCTTCAACGAAATGATTCTTTGCAGAGTTCAAAAATCGTGCCTATTATAAAGATAAACCGATTGACCAATCTAGATAGTGTGAATTTCTTTTTAAGTCGTTTTAATTTTGGTGAATATCTAAAAAACTTGTCAACAAATGAAATCAGAAAGTTAGCTGCAGAAATAAAACACGGTTGTGAGCAAAAGTACGACATAAACACCCACGTTATAACAATGAAACGTAAGCTTAACGATATCTGAACAAGAAATCCCTGATATCTGCAAATAACAAGAAGACATGATCTCGGTCATTTTGCAAATGCAAGTTTAATAAGCAACGATGTAAAATATAACACATATTAATAGGATGCTGGACTGGTCTAATCTATCTTATATCTCTTTGATGTAAAAAGAGATATGTTCAGAAAAAAATCGTGGTCGTCTCCGTCGCGTCTCTATTCAATAGTAACGCACACGACCTTATATTTACCCTATTTATCTCAACTTTCCGCACATTGCACAGTTACGATGATTTTTACCTAAAACTAATAATTTAAGAAGAGTGTTAGTAAGTTTGACGAATGTGTTGTATTTTTGTATTATTTTTGTTCGGACATCGCCGTCGTCGAATAGAGGGGCGCGGGCGCGGGCGCGGCCCGTACGCATCGTGTGGGTCATATGGACCTCAGCGAGCACTTGCTAACCACAGCCGACCGACGACACACGCGTTTCGTTGTACCATTTTAGAATTAATATATAGCGTTTACAGTCCGCTGCTTTTCATTTCCCTTATTAAGTTAGGACACTAACAGTTTGGTCCTTCTACCGTGAAAATAAATTAGGTACATCAAACGCCGTGTAAATCAATTTGGCCCATCTACGCCACGTTCAAGCATTGTTCCGACGATTTATGAAGAACGAAGTTCGACGGACATGTTACACGTCGCGGACTTTGGACTCGGGCGAGGTCAATTTTGCTGTGTCATCGCTTCAACGGCAGGTTCAAGTCAGAAGTCGAAGAATAAACTTACCAAGTTAACGCTTCCTTGAACAATTCTAGTCGCATTTTGGATAAGGATAACGACGTTTTGTGAGTTTGTTCCAATTATTTCCTTTCTTAATCATTTCCAGAGGTTCCAGTCCTTCCTATTTTTAGTTTAAATAACTATTTAAGCTTTTTGCTAGTTTTTTTTTTTAACAAATAAAGCCAATTTTCGTTAAATTCATTTAGCTTAATTTATATTTGCTATTTCATTTTATCATACTACGCTTCGCATCTGCACTCTTCTATTAGATTGCGCTTACGCATACTGCTATATTGCTGTTTTTTTTTATTGAATTAAAAATAACGGTAAACAACACCTGTGCGGACCGTTCGAGTCACGGTCAAGGACAGTGCCACGCCTTCTATTCATTGCATTTGCATTCATTTCTTTTGTTATTGAGCTTCATTAATTTATTTATTTTTTCTTCTTGTTTTTATTTTATTTACATATTTCATTCATAATGGCTAATGAAGATACTTTAATAAGAAAGCGCGGTAGTATGAAAGCCAAAATTACTAATTTTAGTAATTATATCAGTGTGCTTATGAGTTGCGAAACCATTTCCGACTTACAACGCTTCGACTTAGAAGGACGCTTAAGTAAATTCGATATCTTGTACGATGAATTTGATAATTTACAGTCGGAGATCGAGATAATGTCGGACAAGCCCGACGAAGCCTATGAGGAACGAACAAAGTTCGAAGAACGGTACCACGCCCTAGCAGCGCAAGCTCGTGTCTTATTGGCAAGGGCCGTGACGCGTGATGACGGTTCTGTGGCGAGCTCGGCAGGCAAATATACAGGTGCATCGTTTCAAAATAATTTTATACGCTTACCTAAAATTGATTTGCCTCATTTTAATGGTAGTTATCAATGCTGGCTTGAGTATAGGGATACTTTTTTGTCGCTTATACATAGTAGTAGTTGCATCGATGACATAAGTAAGTTCCACTACCTCCGTGCGTCTTTAAAGGGAAGCGCACAAGAAATTATTAAAAATATAGACTTTAAAGGTGACAATTATCATATGGCGTGGAAATTACTTTGTGATCGCTATGATAATAACCGGCTTTTAGTAAACAACCACGTGCAGGCATTGTTTAATGTCGAACCCGTTTCGAAAGAATCTAGTGCCTCATTACGTCATCTCATTGACGTTATCAATAAAAATATTAGAGCGCTAAAGACATTAAAGGAGCCTACGGAATACTGGGATACGCTTATTGTTTATATGATATCGCATAAATTAGATTGTGTTACTAGTAGAAATTGGGAGGAGTTTCGTAATACATTATCTAAATCACCTACTTTGTCTCAATTTTGTAACTTTGTTAATAATAAAGCTGATTTATTAGAATCAATAGAAAATAATCAAAAAATAAATACCATTAAAATAAATAAATTAGAAACTAAACCTAGAAGTTTTATAGTAGCAACTAACAGCGATAATCAAAATAAAAAAGTTTACGCTAATACTAAAACTAAATGTCCCTTATGCTCAAAAGATCATTTTTTATATAATTGCGAATCCTTTAGAAATTTATCAATTGAAAAACGAATTGCTACAACGAAAGATTTAAAAGTTTGTTTCAATTGTTTACGTGTTGGTCATTTAACAAAGCGATGTAGATTGTCACGCTGTAAATATTGTAATGGTCGACATAATACGCTTTTGCATGAAGAAGAATCAAGTAATATAGAATTTCAAAACCCCATGCATAGTTCATCTAGTAGTGTTGCTTTGCCCATTAAAACAGCTTCTACATCTTTGCCTACTTATACACCCAACAATGTCGTCCTATCAAATAACACACCATTACACACAAATGCTTCTTTCTGTGTTTTACTTTCCACAGCGTTGGTGAATGTGGTGAGCGACAGTGGTGAGAAGTTGGAAGCCAGGATTCTACTTGATAACGGTAGCACAGCCAATTTTATTACTCAAGATTTTTTTTGTAGACTGGGTTTACCTCGACGGAGCATAAGCTCGCTTATAACAGGTATAAACAATCAGACTTCTAGTAGTACACAGTCTTGTAGTTTAACGTTTGAATCCCGTAACGGTCATTACAAGGCAAACATAGATTGTTTTATTTTGCCAAAAATAACTAGCACTTTGCCTACATCTTTAATAGATGTAAGTAAGATATCCATACCGAAGGATATACAACTGGCGGACCCTTCCTTTTATATTCCGTCAGCTATTGACATCCTAGTCGGTGCCGAAGTATTTTGGAGCGTACTCGGCGATGCATCCATTAATCTAGGCAAAAATAAACCTAAGGTATGTGAGACCAAATTAGGGTGGATAGTGTCAGGCTCTTTGGCTCTTCCATCACATCCATCGCCTACAAAAGAGTCTTCACATTACTGCAATGTAAGCATTGATGAGTTAAATTCTAATTTAAATAAGTTTTGGGAGTTAGACTCTGTTTCCTCACAAAATTCCTTATCTAAGGAAGAACAATTATGCGAAGAAAGCTTTTGTGTTAATACTACCCGAGATAAAAGCGGTAGATTTGTAGTGACCATGCCCTTAAAGGATAATCCTAATGTTCTAGGTAGGTCCTACGAGATGGCTAAGCGCCGTTTTTTGTCCTTGGAGCGTCGATTTCAACGTGATCCTGTCTTCAAAGAAAGATACGTAGCTTTCATGCAGGAGTACGAAAACTTAGGCCATATGACAGAAAATGATGCGCAATGTAAACCTCATTTAGGTAAAAAGGTTGAATATTTTTTACCACATCATGGAGTATTGAGAGAGTCTAGCTCCACAACTAAACTTCGGGCAGTCTTCGATGCCTCAGCAGCAACCACTTCTGGAATTTCCCTTAACAATATCCAGATGGTGGGTCCTACTGTCCAAAATGATTTGTTGTCGATTTTACTTCGTTTTCGACAGCATAAATATGTCATATGTGGGGACATAGAGAAAATGTATAGGGCAATTAATGTTCACCCTTCACAACGTTCCCTACAACAAATTATCTTTCGAGAAGATCCTAAATTACCTCTAAAAACTTATAGCTTAAATACCCTAACTTACGGGACGGCTTCGGCGCCATATTTGGCTACTAAATGCTTAGTAAGTCTAGCTAAGACCGCCGTAAGAAAAGAAGTAAAACATTCTATTAAATGCGATTTTTACGTCGATGACTATCTCAGCGGTAGCGATTCAATTTCAGGAGTGGTTGAGCTGGGTAAAGAGGTAATATCTATTTTAAAATCAGCACATTTTAATTTAAGAAAATGGCTGTCAAATAGTCAGGAGGTTCTAGAGCAAATTACAAATAATTCGGGGAGTTCACGTAGTTTAAATTTAGCTGAAAATAAAAACGTTTCATCAAAAACGTTGGGTTTGCTCTGGCTCTGTAACTCTGACTCCTTAAGTTTTTGCATTGGCATCGATAATAAAAAGATAATTACAAAACGTCATATATTATCGACAATCAGCCAAATTTTTGACCCTCTCGGTCTTGTCGGTCCTTGTGTGATCGAAGCCAAGATGATCATGCAGAAATTATGGATGACTAAAACCGACTGGGATGATCAAGTATCGCCTGACGTACAAAATTCATGGCGATCATTCGAGAACACTCTTACGTGTTTAAATTCATTAAATATTTCAAGGTGGGTGCTGTGTAATGACTCTGTTATTAATGAAATTCACATTTTCACAGATGCTTCCGAAAAAGCTTACGGCGCATGTGTCTATGTTCGATCAACGGATAAAAACGGGTCTATCAGAGTCCAACTGCTGGTTTCCAAAAATCGTGTTGCACCAATAAAGCCCATAACAATCCCCAGACTGGAGCTTTGCGGTGCCTTGCTGGGATCGAGACTGTGTACTAAGGTTTTAAGCTCTCTTACTTTACCTGTTAGTTGTAAGCTTTGGTGCGATTCAACAATAGTGTTGAACTGGTTATCTATGTCACCCAACCTTTTGAAGCCTTTTGTACGTAATCGTATTTCTGAAATACAAGAGGCCACTGTGGGGCATACTTGGAGCTATGTGCCGTCTAAGGATAACCCGGCAGATTTTGTTTCTCGCGGGCTGAAGGCTGACCTAATCAGCGAATGCTCATTATGGTGGTCAGGGCCTACATTTTTATTAAAAGATAAAAATGAATGGCCAAAAATGCCTAACAAAGTTGAGAAACAGGATCTACCAGAAGTAGTATCATCTCATTCAGCCAATCATTCATCATCAGTTATTCACCCATCGCCAATCATTCACAAATCAGATTCACAACACATCAAACAGTCATTTATATCATGTAGAAATCATTCATCAATTATAAAATCTTTAATTCATAAATATTCTAAATTTAATTATTTACAAAGAATTGTTGCTTACATACTAAGGTTTATATACAACTTAAGAACAAAAAATAATAAACAAAAGGGTTGTCTTTCTATTGAAGAACTAAATAATTCATTTAAAATTATAATTCTAAATTCTCAGAGAGAAATGTTTCCGGAGGTACACAATTTATTAAAATTAGGGAAATCTCTACCACGAAAAAATAGATTAACTTCATTAAGTCCATTTATTGATTCAGATAGCATAATTCGTGTAGGTGGTAGACTAGATAATTCTCCCTATGACTATAATATTAAACATCCAATTTTACTGTGTTCTAAACATCATATCACTAAAATCATATTTTACAAATATCATTTCGACCTATTACATGCCGGACCTCAGTTGCTTTCAGCAAATATAAAACAATTATATTGGCCATTAGGGGGCAGAAATCTATCGAAAAGGATAGTAAGGCAATGTATCAAATGTTTTAAACTCAAGTGTCAAAATGTACAACCTATAATGGGACAATTACCTTTTTCGCGAACTCATTTAGAATTTCCATTTTTTCATTGCAGTGTCGACTATGCCGGGCCAGTATTATTAGCTGATCGAAAGGGGCGAGGTTGTAAGCTTATAAAATCATACTTATGCATTTTCGTGTGCCTTGCAGTTAAAGCTGTACATCTAGAGCTTGTCACAGATCTGACAAAGGAGGCATATATGGCCGCCTTAAATCGATTCATTGCTCGACGAGGCAAACCTCAGAGTATATTGTCAGATAACGCGACTAACTTTGTAGGAACCTCTAACGAATTAAAACTATTTTTAGAACAGTCTAATATTTCTTCCTAAGTCATGCAGCAAGGTATAGAATTTACTTTCGCGCCTCCTTACTCTCCTCACTTTAATGGCATTGCAGAGGCTGCCGTTAAATCTACAAAGTACCATTTAAAACGGTTACTTCAACTCACGCATTTCACTTTCGAAGAGATGGTAACTTGTTTGTGTCAAATCGAAGCAGTATTAAATTCCCGTCCACTGACTCCATTATCCTCGGATCCCTTAGATTTCACCGCCCTTACTCCATCACATTTTTTAATTGGACGACCACTAATGTCAATTCCGCATCCACAGGTGGCTGATACCAATATTTCTCGGCTGGAGCGGTTTCAAAGAATGGAACATATAAAACAACATTTTTGGAAGCGTTTTTATTTAGAATATGTTTCTCTGCTTCAGCAAAAAACGAAGTGGTCCACATCAACAGGACAGCTGTCAGAGGATGCACTCGTACTCGTCAAGGAGAAAGGTCAACCACCTCTATTATGGCCTTTAGGACGAGTGATGAAGGTCTTCCCTGGCAGTGACGGAGCTTCGCGGGTGGCTGAATTAAAGACGAAAAGGGGGACTATCGTTCGGGGCTTCAACAACATCTGCCCACTTCCTCTCTCTTGAATACTTCAACCCGGGGAGTATGTTCGGACATCGCCGTCGTCGAATAGAGGGGCGCGGGCGCGGGCGCGGCCCGTACGCATCGTGTGGGTCATATGGACCTCAGCGAGCACTTGCTAACCACAGCCGACCGACGACACACGCGTTTCGTTGTACCATTTTAGAATTAATATATAGCGTTTACAGTCCGCTGCTTTTCATTTCCCTTATTAAGTTAGGACACTAACAATTTTGTTTCTGATATTTGCTGTAAATAAGTTCAATTTGTATGAAATTACATATTAGTAATTAATGACATATTAGTAAAAGCTAGACGTAAAATAATTATATATTTTTAAATAATATTACCTTTTGAATGAAATTGATTTGTATTCTCAGTAGTCTCTTTATTTAGTTAGATAAATAAATATATAATCTGTCGAAATTTCTTTATTCGTTATTTTGTGCTAGCTTCCTTTTAAAGTTAATATTTATCTATAAAGGAATATTGATTGGAACAATTGCTCATTTACGCTTTTTTTGACTAAGCAAATTGTTGAATAAGTCATTATTCCAACGTAATGTTTTTATGTACAACAAATAAGAAAAATAGATTTTTGCTAGTAAAGTAAATATCTATCTCTAAAATGACATGTGAGGACCGTCGTGGCGTGGCGGCGTAAGCGTCTGCCTGTAAACGCGACGGTTACTGGGTTCGATCCCCAGTCGGAGAGGATAGATTTTTCTATTTCCATTTTCTTCGCTCTGGCAAACTAGGCAAAGCGCGGCGTTGAGTTCCGCCACTCAACACGCAATGCCTCAAAAACGGCGGAAAGCGGGGACGGAGAAAGCAGGGGCTAAGCAACGGAGTGTCTTAACACTAGGTTCCCACGGTCCCTGCAGTTCCCTCTGCCTACCCTGCCTTGTGCGGGATAAAGCGTGAAGCTAAAATGACATGTCTTCTAAACGTCTCCAAGGCAATTCAACCGAAGACCTACTGCCAACAAGTTATCAGAGTTCGTGCCAAGCCAAATTTTTGATTTAATACGCTGTATCTTACAAGCCCGAACTTTACAAACTCTACTACTTAATCCGTTAGACGGTATTGATAGTCTTCGTAATTTGGATTCCTACAATTTTAAGTTTGAAACAAGTAGTAAAAACGATAGTTAGCCAATTCAATGAATATTGGTAGGAATATTGATGAACATAATTAATGATTCAGAGATCTGGAGCTATTAATTAATTTTAAGTTCTATATACTTCTATATATTTTCTAAATGTACCGCCTTAGCTTAGCTCGTCTTGGTCATCTTGGAGATGGATTCATTTGATTCGCATTCATATATATAATATCATCTAAATTATATCCATATTCTATGAAATATTAAGGTAGCTATGAATCTAAAAATTTAAAAACAATGCTCAATTTACAATTTACATTTTTTTTTTTTTTTTTTATGGGAAGGACAAGGCAAACGAGCGGTCGGGTCACCTGATGGTAAGTGATCACCGACGCCCACGACCCTGTGTAACAGCAGAGGTGTTACAAGAGCGTTGCCGGCCTTTAAGGTGGACGTAGACGCGCTTTTTGAAGGTACCCATGTCGTATCGATCAGGAAACACTGCCGCAGGTAGGCTATTCCACATTAGTGTGGTGCGTGGAAGAAAGTTCCTACGGAACCGCACAGTAGAAGAGTTCCACGTGTCGAGATGGTGGGGATGATATTTTAATTTGTGTCGTACTGTGCGGTTGGAGAATTCAGCGGCAGGCACCAAATCAAAAAGTTCTCCAGAACACTCCCCATGGTATAAGCGGTAGAGAACGCACAGCGAGGAAACGTCTCTACGCAGCGCCAAAGTGTCTAGCCTTTCACAGATAATTGGGTCCCCAACGATACGAACGGCTCTACGCTGTATGCGATCAAATGGTTCAAGTTGATACTGGGGTGCCCCAGACCAGAGATGCGAACAATACTCCATGTGAGGCCAAACCTGGGCTCTATACAGAGCCAATCGGTGTGCAATTTCAAAGACAGTCAAAAGCACTTTGTGTCCAAAGGCAGGGTTCGCAGAACAAAGTCGTTTACTTTCATATTTGCTTCATATTGGTTACCGATAACGAACGAACGTAGAATGAGCATGTTACATACAACTTGCATTCAAAGAGAACTCGTATTTTCGTTTAGATACAACTGTATTCATTATATATTGTAGAGTAGCAATTCTGTAATTCAATTTACTATTTTCAATTTTATGTAAGTACTATTGTTAAACACTTGCTAAGTGTAAAATTATAATTATTTACTTGGCTTGGCTTGGCTGGTAGTAGACAAAATCTTATAATGATTAAAAATATATACATATTTGCAAATATTTAAATTGATATTTTATAGCCCTTAGAGAACTTAAGTCTGATGAGTTGACGTGACATGAGTCGACATTCTCATATCAAGTTTAATGAGCTCGACGGAGACAAAGTCGACCGCTCTTTCAGTCTCGGGCTTCAGTAATCTCCTGAAATTACGTATTTAATGAAATTGTCCCAATTCATATAAATGTCAACGCCAATTAATTGAAGGAAAGGACCTTACTAATTTGTAATTTAGCTTTCTGCAGCCTGTATAATTAATAGACAGCGCTCACACAAAGCCAGTAATTAAAGGTAATTTGCTTCATTTCTGTATTACTACGGTAAAGTATTTTTATACCAACTATACGTATAATTCAAACGATCGCGTTCAATAATAGACCTATCTGTCCCTATAATTTGGTACATCCAGTCGACGTCCGAGTGCGGTCTGTCTGTCCGTAGTGTTACTGTAGAATGTACCTATATATGTATATATAGTGCATGCTTCACAATAGGCCCAGAAATGACATTATATTTAGATTATTTATAGGTATATTAATTAATAGTCATTAGATTTCATTTATTCAGAGATCATTTATACCCTAAATAAATGAAATATATATCAAATATTGAAAGAAGAAAATAGAAGTTTCTTGTTGACTTAGAATGACTTAGACGAGGACCTTTGTTAGACAAATGGAAGAATAATTAGTACGTACGTTCATCAGCCGGTGCGCAATGAACTCATATTTGATGGGAACTTTTTAATAATATAATATATTACAATACTTGTTAAATTTATTTATTAAGTTTTTATGAATATTTTTATAGAAATAGTTTTTTTAACATTTGCAATTCACTCATGAATATCAGCTTATTTTAGAACCGTTAATGAATGGATTTCTTAATCGAAAAACATCAATAAATATATACAGTATTTAGATAACATTTATTTCTTACATTGAACTTTCATGTTTTTGAACATTTTTATTAAAAACTAGATTCTTTTAAAAAATATGTGGATCCTAGCCATAGCTAATGTATTAAGAATAATGACAGATAATATATTGACTACTGACTATTAAGTATCTTTGAATTGAAATAGCTACTAATTTATTATGTTTATAATTTTATAATTTTAATAGCTCTGAAGTAAGAGAAGCTAATATCTTAGAAATTGACATGTTACATAAATATTACCTGATAAAAAAATCACGAATGCTCTCTATATCGACCCGTAAAATGCTTAAGTACTGTGAAGATAAAATGCTTTACTAACAGATACTTACGCACAGATTTAAAATAAGTACAGTCAACAAGGACGTTGTGATTTATTTCAATACTAACAATCTACCATTTAAGATAACACGCAACTATGAAGTGACAGGTGTACACCATTTTAACAAGCGATTAATTTAGAAGCGAACCCTTTCGCATTAAACAAAAACCTTTATAGTAACAATATGTAGCGAAGTTATGAACGCTCCTGTAATAGAATTATTTATAAAGGCACCAGCGGACCGACTACGAGTATATCTACACTCGGTGTAAAGATGACAGTGAGTATTGAGTTACGATAACCGAGCTTTGTGTTGGGGACATTGTTTAAATTATTAACAAAATTAAATTATTAATCTCAGCCTTATCTACATATACCTATGTGTGCCGTATATTTATTATTTATATAATAGTATTGTAGCGTCGCCTAGATTTGATTGAAAAGAAAATTGAAAGCAGGATAGGCAGGAAAACTAAGACATCGCAAGTGTGTTGTCACAATGGAGATTGAACCCACCACCGTCGTGTCTACAGTCGTACATACATTGTCCCTGTGTGCCACCTCTCACTATGAGTGAACTCTGGGCACACTTTATCTGTATAGTGCAGTGTATCTATCTAACAGTTCACAGTATTTTGAATAAATAACAAACAATGCTACTACTATTATTTTCATTATAATATATATTTTATATATCATATTATATTATAAGTAAGCAGCCGCCATACTGATGAAAAACATATTGAAAAGAATTGTTAGAATTTTATTTTTGTCTTTCTTAGAGTTTAATTAGATATGTTAACAAAGATTAAGAGATGTTAGAAGAAAAGTTACAGCGCTTGGTGTGAGTTTGTTGTTGTTATATGAAGCTTGTGACGCAAATAGTACAAGCGTCTCCGATGTGTGACAGTTGTGTGAAGTTGTGAAGGGTTAGGTTAATGAAGTTATTACTTCTGTCACAGTTTACATACACGTATGTATAAGCGACAAACCTGTGTTTATTGACCGTTATACGTAGGATATCGCTAGAAATTTACATAAAAATATACTGTTTTTCTTATTTATAGCGTGCTTATAACGTTTAAATATATAGTAAAATATTTAACTTCACAAACTAGCCACTTCACGAACGATACTCTCGAAGTGATTCTATTATAAAGTTTCTGTACGAGCTTACGAGGTGGAAATTTGCAATAGCTCAAATTATCCCAGCGTCCTGTCATTGTACCGTCACTGTGATACCGGACAATGGGAGTGTGAGGGAACAGTTCAATAGTTTATATTTATGAAGCTATTCGATCGTCGGATATGTTCCACGTTTCAGATGATTCCTGAATGTATGGAATGTTGCACGTGCCCGCTTTACAAAATAAAGCGTTTTACATATTCATATTAAGTGACACATACATAAATAAATCACGCTTTTGTCCACAGACATAAGAAGGGTGAAAAGCTGGAACCTACTGTGACTACTGTAATTTTTGAGACATTACGAGTTGAGCGGCGGAACTCAACGCGCTTTATATTTTTGCCTGTGGAAAATAGGCGAACATGGATTGAGTGTTAGTTAAGTAAAAAATTGAAAAAAATAATTTTTAAATATTACTAATTTCAATATTATTTGTGATTTGTATTTTATTATCCATAATTTATACAAAAACAAGTGAAAAAGGACAATAAAAATAACATACGGTTTTTTGAAAACACATAGGAACACCTCAGCGTAGGAGGCGCGAGGCGCGTAGGGAGTCGAACTGTTAATTGTTTCCGCTGTGACCACAAACTGTAAATGGAATTTTAAAATGGACATTTCGTTAAAAAAGTTATATTGCAACGAAATAATTTGAAATAACGTCGGTCAAGTACGAGAGGGTCACGCGAGTCGAGAGTTCCGTACCAATGTACGAGTATGATTGTGAATCGACGGAACGTAAAGTTTGTAAATATTGATAAACTTATATTTGCACTCATTTTGTATAAAATTAACTAAAATTTATATTTCTAATAATAAATTTGACTTCACTACTTCTACGTTTAATTAGATAGTTTCCATAAGCTCTTCTCTGCTTACTTTGCGAAGACTAAAGTTTCTAACATTAAAACAAGTTGGTCTTTGAGATCTTCTATTGGAACAACAACTTTTCGTTTGTAGCTGCATATATTACATTTATTTTTACTTTTAAATTATACTACACCCTATAGTTTACTGATGATTTAATTAAAAATATAAAAAATAACGCGTGGTGTACTGAAGTAAGTCTATTAAAAATGACTACGAAAATTTTATTGATGAGATTATCATTTTATATTAAAAAGCTCACGTATAAAGTACAAAGTAAGAATATACAACGAATTACGTGATATGTTCAATTTAGTGTTATATTTTCTTGTACATAAGCCAGTATATAAATATGACAAGACAATATGACAAGTAATGTATTACATTTATTATGCTTTAAAAGTAGCAGAAGTAAATCAACAAGTCAAGTATAAAACAGAAAGTATCATATTTCAATATTTCAAATAAAACGAGTAGATTTATCAGCGTTAAGAACATAATCAGATCAAAAAGTAATTTAAGTACCAGCTCGTTGTACCCAACGTAAGTACACAAACTAAGTCGTAAATCACGAGAGACGACGAATCTCAAATTTATAAATTATTTAGTATAAGTCAACAGTAATTTAGTATAAACCAATAACATTTTTTCCGTATAATTCAGGCAACGATGAAAGGAACGGCGACAGGTAGCGGATGTAGAAATAAATTTAAATATCAAAATAACATAACGAAGTTACATTGTCGTTAGGTAAAAGTATTACAGTTAAAGTATTACATAGATTTCATTTCATTCACGAGGCCATCATAATACAGTGACGCAGCAGCTGATTAACATATCGTGGGTTCGATTTCTACTTGAGGTTCTGAACTATTTCATATTCCTGTTCTTGTTAATAGACGCGCACGCATATCGAGTGGCGGAACTCAACGACGCTATTATGTCGTTGAGTTCCGCCACTCGATATGTAGTATTTCGAAAATTAGGCGGAAAGTAGGAAATGTCTTAATGGAATAAATTATTTTTTCCTCATTCTGCCGTGCTTAATGTTGTTTATTTATTTATTTATTTATATCTCTCTGAGTATGCGTTTCTACATGTCATTACATAATAATAAATAATTTGTTACATTATGTGAAAAAAGAAATATTACGTTTCTTTAAGACATAACATATTTCAACTAAATGATGTAATTATAAAAGAAATCAAATCATTCCCGTCATTAATTTATCTATCATCTATTTAATTAACTAAAAATAAGCTCCTTCGTAGAATTTTAAAGAAACTTGTCTTTGACAGCTCTTTAGGGACGTGTTATAAAAAAAAAATAATAATAATATAATAAGAATTAATCAAGTCCACCCAGCGACGAGACGCGACCACAATAACATGTAGTGTAACAGTATAGGGTACTTGCTGTGCTCGTGTAGTTAATGTCTAAATATATTTGTAAGAGGAGTTGATAATTACCGGCAATAAACGAGCACAGATTATATAATCGGTCATTTGACACTCTAATGTGACAGGTACAGATAACAACGACACAATCACTATACACATGCACCTATATAAGTTTAAGTAAACGTATATGAAAATTATTCATAAAATATTCTATTATAATAAAATATATATTGAAAATAATAAATATTAGACAGTTCAGGTACAAGACTGTACATACATTAGTGTCCCAACGGGGAAGTATTGTGAATCTACTAAAGTGGGATGATTGTGTTATTTATAGGAACTAGGTATTTGAGTCTAAGTTATAATAGACCCACCGGCGACCATAAGATTGTTTTATGATATAAATATAATATCTGTATGTTTATCACTTGTCAATATTATAGACTTTGTTTTATTTTGTATAAGATCATACCGAGTAGAGCAGAATGATAAAATACATTGACTTCAAAAATAATTGTCAAATGTCATTCATTTGAGTTTAGTAATTATTACGCGATCAGCGCACGTATGAACAGACGGACGGACAAGAGTTCTGTTACGTACCTACTACTGATATACTAACTGATTAAATTTTCATCATATGAACAAATACATATGTATAGCAGTAGTACCGTATACACATTAATAAATTCCCAACCAACAGGTTTTAATAACAAGCTAATTCACTTCACGGCCATTTAGCAAAACAAACTTCTTGTCTTCTAATAAAAATACTAAAGTGATAATTTACTTGGAGATGTCCAATTTCGACGTGTGAAGAATTTTAATGGTTTTTGTAACATATATGTATATATGTATATATTACAACTGTACTCTCACGCTGGAGCTATAAAGCGATTTTCAGAGATCTTAATCATTTTTTTCTTTTGGCCACGTCTTTGTATTGGCAGAGTTTCAAGTTCAAAATGACGATTAACGACGCAAAGCGTCAGAATTATTTGAACGTAAACACTTTTTTATGTAGTTTTGTGTCTATGAAATGTATATTTACGACTTGTCTTGTCGTGTTGAAATGTCGCTGTGTAGGTCGCTGTTGTTGAATGACACAGTGGTCTCTCGAGCAGCTACTTACAGAAAGAAATTATTATTATTTATGGCAAAACTCATTGATGTTGAAAAGATAAATCATATCTGGAAATAAAATGTTTAAGCTTATTTTTTACGATACAATGAACCAACAGTTTAGTCGTATTATAATGCACATACAAGTTTTCAGAAAGGCAAGGAAGAAAACATAATTTTCTTGTCCTTTCTGTACATTTCTATATGTACGATCTATGTTTAAGTCAGAGCTTATATTTATAAAATAAAATACACATGAAAATTATACCAAATTTAAGTTCAACAAATTCTGAAAAAATAAAACGTTTGAAGTAATCAAGTAGTTCTTCTCAGTAAGCTAAAAACGACGAAAAAAGAGACGTTTCTATTTACATCACAACTATAGAGAAGCGAAATTAAAAAAGAAATATAAATGTTAGTATAACATCTATTAATATTCTATACTAGAGAGAGAGAGAGAAAGTCATTGACCATTGAATCATCGAAAGACCCTATTGTTAGCAAAGAGTTCAGATACTGGACATGGATGAATAAATATCAATAGTTCATTCATTCATTTGTAAGTATTATTTGAAACAATATCTGAATATATCTGAAACAATCTATAATCCACGCACACATTTATGAATATCTTAAATATATTACATAAAAAAAATAGAAGGATGTTATAATATTTTCAATTTAACATTATACTCGTGCATGAAACTCAACGCCCTTCTTACCAAAGAGAGATTAAATAAAATTCTTACTCTCAAAATGTATTTAGCAGAAGTCAGTGAAATCATTTTTAGTTACTATCAAAGCAATAATAAAAGTATCAAGAACATCAATAAACATATTTTCCACTGCAATTAGCTGAAATAATTATGCCTAAGAGAGTCATTAAGGGCCGGAGTGAAAGCGCGTCCTTAGAAAACTGCTTTTCACTCTCATATTAAAGGCACTTTAGAGTTATATGCAGCGTGAATGTAGTAAACTTATTCTGTCGTAATGTTATTCCTAACAATATATGTTTATAGAATTTGTATGTAATATAATTTTATATTACGTTGCTACGTAGTGTGTGAAGAAGAACCTACAAGTAACAGGCGGCCGTCTACATCTCAGTAGAATCACTTACTATCTACCAACACTAAATATTTTCGCAAACTTATCAATACGTCTTTACTGTGTGCTCTGAACGTGGTAAGAGTATGTAATATTAAATTAACCCAAAATGATATACTTTTTCTCAATACTTGAACTAAAGTTTATTCAGAAAACTGAAGGCTTTTGTTAAGTTTAAGCAAACACTGTAAGAGTTTGTATTTATGAAGGTTGCGTGAGAAGTTTCTTGTTCCATTTCACGTACAGTCGTACAGTCGGGGGCAAGAAATAAATAACTTTACCATTTAGCGCTTCACTAAGAGCTCATTGATGATCTAAACTCTCTTCTTCTTTTCAATTTCTTATAGAAATTTTATTTATTTGTTCAAACGAAGTTTGTTAAAACGGTGACCTAAACATTTCCTTGTGGCGGCGAATCTCTTATACTACAATCCAATGAAATTTCTGCTTGTTTCACGCGACCGCATCCGTATACGAAAATTTGACAGGATTATCTTATTATCGCCGTTGGGCTCCTCCGTTATAATGTATGTACTTATAATAGATATTTACGCACTGCTATGTATTTAACAAACTACATAATATAAATTACTAGACTATTTCGATAATAATACATAATGTCAGCTGTCACGTCACAGTCTGTCACTAGTGCGTACAATGTCTGTCGCGCAAAGTGGTTACTTAGTGGAATAGTTCGTAATCGTTTAGTTTTGTATATTTGGAACCATAGAATGAATTTGCTTATCTTTCTTTTAATAAGTAGAACATTAACCATGTAGAATTATCATTTTTTAGCCGCGAGCCACAGTGATTTATAAGAGAAATATTTGTACGGACATTGTGGGTGAAGAACATTGAAGAACAAATCACAAATCTATATAAAAATATATACATATACATACATACATACATTACTATACAACAAATATGAACAAATTGACAGTTCCATATTCACATTAGCTTCATAATAGGTCGGGCCTGTTTTTTATTGCTTTAAGTAATGTCGTCATTTAGGAGACTATTTCTAAGTAAAAAGTACGATATGGACTTTTTTTAGATCACCGCAAAAACTGTTCATTTACTTTATGATTTTCCTTATTGTAAATTATTAAGATTTATTCGTGTTTTTATGATTTATTATAGATGCCGAGTTATTAATAACTTATTATATTTCGAATGTTAGAGCCTGTTTAAGGTATTCCCCCGATTTGTGCTATTTAAAACCAATATAACCAGTTAACCTTGTCCCAATAAATATAGTATCCAAGGAATAATCTCGCTAAAGAAAAGATTATTAATAGAAAAGATTATTTTGACATTACATTTTCGCTATCTACTACAAGAATACAACTATATATATAACATAACAACAACTAACTAACAGAAATAAGTCGTATTTCGACGCAGCGTGGTGTACGCATGGCTCAGTGCTGAGAGCGCTTGCACGGTTCGCAAGACGGCGCGGGTTCGAGTTCCGCTACGTTCAAATTTTTATATGTTTTCTTTAATTTTTTCTTTTTCATTCGTATTTTTTCTATCCTCAGTGTAGAATAACACTAAAAATCACAAAAATATATAACAATGAAAATGATACTACCAGTATGGTTTACTATTTATTACAGTTTTACTAATTAACTGTGACATCTTCCATTGTCACTGGATTCTCGTAAATTCTCAAATTTGTATGAACGTTACATCGCACTCACATTATATCGACTCGGAGGTCGGACTCAGGTACGAATACAGGTGCTACTCCAATCTTCTAATTGAAGTGTCATAATTGGACCGAACTCCTCGTCATCTTATTATTGAAATATTTCAATTATAATTTGTACATCGGAGATATATAAATTGTTTAGATAAATCATTAGCAGAAGCGTTTGTTTGCTTTCATAAAGGAACATAACTTGCCTTGGACGGAATTACCTATTTTTCATGCACTACAAGCCAAGGTATAATATATATTAATTCCTAGCATACATATCAATTATATGTAGCTTATGTAAAGATATGTAATTTTCACATCCGACACAAAATTCATATAAACATCATTGCAACATTTAATGACAAAAATAAATATAGTTTAAAAAATCTAAAAAACACGCTTTTATAAGTATATCAAAATAAAAAGTAAACAATAATTCTTAAAACAAGTTAAAATAGAATAGGAGTTAAATGATCGAAAAATATTAATATTATTGTGAAAAAGCGTGGGGCGCTTTGCACCATATTTTTGTATATCGTATATAAGCAACTGAAAGAGTATTGTGCATTTTTGTAGAGATTGAGTGTGAAGTGTAAGGAAAAAGGAATGATGAATGGATGTTGCTTAAATGATCATTAAATAAATAAATCAAATTGAGTATTTTAATAAATTGTATAGTGTTAATAATTATCGTCATTTTAAGTTTTTTAAGAAATAAGAGGTATGTACAAGTCTCTGACAGAACAGGGACATCGGGGGCGCCCCTAGTAGTTGCAATTGTTATTTAAATAATATCGTGTGAAAATGTGGAAATAAAGTTAACAACTGCAGTTTGTTTTTCATCTAACCAGCACAGAAGACAACAGTCGTTGTCACACCAGAGCGAGGAAATGAAAGTACTTAGTATCAGAATGGGAGTCAAATCTGCAACCATCGCTGTTCAGTCACCCGCTCTAATACTGCGATGTAATGAATTTTATTTGTTCATATTTGTCATATCGTTCAACATGGAGGACCATATCGCTGTGATCGCAGGCGTTTAAACACGATATGACCGTGTCTGCTTTATGGCCTATAAAGTGATCCTTCGCGGAACGATGGCTTATAGCTCGCTATTTTATCTTGGCATAATCTTTTAATGTTTTATAAATATTAATAGACTATTATATAGTTTTTCATTAATTTAATTATTTAATAGTAAAACAAAAGATGCTCTTTAAGATTACCATTGTGTAAGTTCACTCTAATGTGTAAAGTATTTACTCGTAACTGCTACTGTCACTTAAAGGAAAAAGCAACATTATGAATTAAGCTACTTATACTAACACCCTCAAACATTTGTCCTAGTGTTGTAGTGTTCGTAGTATCGGACATAACAATATAGAAGGAAGCTTTCAACCTTATCAAGACGCATTGGCGGAACTAAAACGAGCTTTGTTTTGTTTCCAAATTAAGGAAATAAATGAAAATAATTAATATTCCCCGAGGAGAATACAATGAGGAAAATACATACAATGTCATAGAGAGGGTGGACGGAGGGACGGACGGAAAGGTGACATGCTACATTTCGTTCGATAGATTTTATTGATATGTTATATGTGATGTTCAAACCAAAAATATTTCTCTTTCAATATTATTATAACAGCTTTTGTAGGGTTACATATCGGACAGCTTTAGTGAATATTTTCGTTAAAAATTAGTGAATTAGTGTTATATATGATGAAAATTCAAGTTTATTGTAATAAAACATGAAAAAGACAACTACTTCGTTTAAACAGTTAAACAGTGTCGAGTTGTAAAATAGTTCTATCTATGTAAAGCTGTGTGGTAGCTGCGAGGTCGAATGAAAGAAATTTCATAGATCCCTTCCGTAGCGAATATTGTGTGTTTTTTTTACACTTTTTAACTAAATTAGTGCCATCGAGAGTATCACGGATACATTTATGAATTACGTCAATATCAAGGTTAAACAATTTTACTACACATTGTAGTAAAATAATTAAAACTCTTTAAATTTTAAGTGTACTTGTAACTTACGATATTGTTTTTATCACTTATTAAGTAAGATTGTTCGTTGTTTGATTCATATCTCCTTATACAAAAGAAAGTGAAAGACGGAGTGTTTTATCACTAACTTCTCTTTTCTCGCTATTTTCTCAATAAACTATATACGTACGATCAATTACGCTGACTAATGCTTTTGTTTCGTTTTACTGACACGTTTAAACAACGCAGGCTGTTAGTATTATTACAGATATTATATGTATATTCAGAAACACAAACGGTAAAACAAAAGAAAGTAACAAGTTGGCAACAATAAATGTAAAATGATTCAAAGACTGCGTTTCACAATTTCGAAGTAAATTTACATTTATTCTTAGCGTATCTGAAAGATCGCGAAGTAACTCCCACTCTCAGATATCGCAAGGCTGAGTGCTTCACCAAAGTTCTAGTCCTTTAGCTTTAACGTTGTATGGAAGTGATTTGACTGAATTTAAGACAAACTTAATTTTTAATTATGTTGTATTTGAGATTCTCTAAAATTGGTTTGATTTATCTGTATCTTTCCTTATTATGCAATACTTGAGGTATTGCTGCATTTCATACGAAAGTTTGTACCTGCTATATGACCCAATTAAACGAAACGTGAGTAAGTAGTTTTTCTAGTGCTTCAAGATACTCCTACTGCCTCCTCTCTAGACCTTTTTTAACATAAATTTTGTATTGTATTTAATGCCTAGAGAAAGTAAAGTTGTTTAGAATAATTAAAATTGTTAATAAAAATAAAGTGTTATCACAAAGTTTCTTGTTAAAATGTCGCTGAGTGTGGTTTCTATAAATCTTGATTAATGCTATTTCTAAGTAATTTACTTGTCATGTTTGATAAGGTGTCTGTATGAGGAAGAGCTTTAGTTAAGTTTTGTTATTGTATTTTGGACTGCATTTTAAAAGATTAACACTTGCGTGGTTTTGGCATTATATGAGAATGTGACAAATTTTAGTTCTGTCCACTGCGTTGCAGTGCATTTTCAAAGTAAAATCCCTCTTCATCCCGAAATCCCGATGTGATGAAATTAAACTTCTTAGAGCAGTTAAAGTATCTGTTCTCTGTATTTTCTAAATAAAACAACGTACCGCTTAATGTCACCTGAGTTTTCGAGGTTTCTATTATTAGCACCTATTGGCAATGTTAATGATCAAACATATTTGTTCTTTGTCTTCTTAAATTTTTGTCAATTTAACAAATCTCGTGGGTAGATGATAAAACACAACCCCGTACTAACTAATCAACCACTATGGCACTTATAACTGACGATGACGTCACTTGCGTCACGATGACGTTGAAATCTTTTTTTATGCACTCATATGCCGCTTTATGAGTTGTCTTTATGTGTTGGGGGCGCTTAGTGTGGCGCCGGAGGGCAGAGGGCTGTTGGCTTAGACAACTTCATGTATGAGCCATTATGCGTGACATGTGGCTGTAAAAAATTGAAGAAAGGGAATAAACATTATTAGTGTGAATTATAAATGCGGGTTTTTTTGAAATAAGTAATATGTACTATGTTCAGAATAAGTACTAAATTTGCTAATAATGAAACGAAAGTGACATTCTAATACTATACATAGTCGACAATTACCGAACCCGGTAATTGAGAAGAAATTTATTAAGTTGTTTCACGAAAAGGTAAATTTCCTGATTTTTCTCGACTGGAAATAAGAAAGTCGAATTACTGGACTATTTTGTGGAAATATATTTTATTCAGAATTTTACTTAGCGATATGATTTGGTTTAGAAATTACTATTGTACTGTAAGCTCAATGTTTGTGGATTCGATGTTCTCTTAGAGGCAAATATATTTCTATTTAAAACATTCTGTTCTCCAAATTGCTTCAGAAAAGCGACAATTTGAACACTCATCTTCAAAAGAAACAGATAGCATAATATAGATCAAAGTTCTAACTATAACAAAATTAAGTAGTTGAAAACAAAGTAACTTAAATAAAAATATCGAACATTACGTTATTACGGCACGTATTAAACTTTTCTAAACAAAACTAGGAAATACAAAATACTTTGCTTACTCTTACTCAATGGTACTATCATTATATCGATATTGTGACAACGTTAAACTAGTCATACTCACTGATTAAGTGATTTAACTAAATTTTTCAGCTCTTGTTCTTGGGAAATGCGTAAAGAGAATCTATTGAATCACTCCTTTGGTGCAAAACATTCCACCTAATACAAAGATACAGCGCAATGTTAAAGAACAGAAGACAAACTGAATGTAATATATTAAAACACACAAAAGCATCCTAAAAAAGTATTAATACAAAAGCTCTATTTATCAGCTTAAATAAGTTGTACAATTTTACTTTCAAAAAGATTGTGCAGTACAAGTATGGAGCCACGTTCCAGCGTCGCGGCGGCGCCTCCATATAGTCAATACATATTCTAATCAAGAGGGCGAGTGAAGAGGTCGACGTTCTGTTATCTTGTCAGATTTGGGTATACTGCACTTTGACATATTAGACATTAAATACATATGTATATCTACATTTTCTTACTTTATTTAATAAAATTATTTGACATTCAAAAAATAAAGGATGTAACTTTTTATTTGGAATAAAATTATTTGACTTTGACTTTACTAAGTACAATAAGTGTTCTAATTTATTAGTTCTTTGTAATATCTGAAAAAATTGTTACTTTGATGCAAATGAAAGGCTCTACTTTTATTTTCAGTGTCCTTGTTTTTAGTAAGGCTTACGTCATATTTTGATGTACTCAAGGTCAAAATAGAAATGTCACAGAGTATAATGAACTCTAACAGAACAAAATAGCATATAATAAGAAGAGAGAAATCAGTGTTGTTCTAAAATATATGTTATTTTCAATTATTGCAATTTATTATAACACCTCAATCTACATTACATCGTCTGAGGTTTCTATACATTACATACATTACATGATACGCACGTGTCTGCTTTCCTTATTTTTACCTTTCCTTATTTAACCTGATTTTTATGAAATTCACTGCGTTTGTAAATAACATAATAAATATAATATTTGCAATTGTCAATTTGTACAAGTTTTACTCGCTGACCTATAATTAGAAAATTAGTGCAATGCTCTCGGTGTACAAGTTCAATTCGCACTTAAATCACATTTTCCCTTTCTTCTAATATGAAATAAAAAATAACAATGTTTGTCTCATTCTTTTGCACTCGCTACGTTGTAAGCATATACAAATACTGAGTGAGAATTGTGCAAATAAATAAACAGAAGCTTATGAGATTTGTAGCCAAGCTTAGTAATAAGTTCATTTAAACTTTTAAATCAAAACTTCAGCTTGGTTCTATTGAAACAGGCTGTGTTTTAGAAAATGAAAATAGAATGTGTATTCATTCCCAAGTTTATATTCGATAAAATTTGTGAATAATCCGTTCGTTTGCGTCGTGATTGTTGGATTTGATTTAACAATATAATTGTTAGTCAGTGTATCTAAATTATATATAAATATAACATACAGACATATACTTTAAATATATTTCTTGGTTAACGAGGTAGGAGAGAAGACTATCACTGAGTTGTGCACTTGTATCTACGATGTGAAGTACGAGTTAGTAAGAATAGTTTGTTAGTTTTTTATTGAGATTAAGAATGTTGTATTAATTTTGGCATTTCTTAAAGTAAAACTGATCTACTTTACACAACTTCAAATAACCCTAATCACAACAGTCATGACACATCAACTTACCTCACGTTCAAGGACGCCTTGTGGCTCGACGTGGAGATCTGGAAGAGAGACATTTATTTAATAAGAAAATTGACATTACCGTTACTTAAATAACATAATTAGTGCGTAAAAATAATATAATATAATAAGAATAGAATATTTATATTAAAATACGTAATTTAAATTCCGTTGTTTTCTTTATGTCTACCAACATCAGCCACTATACTGAAGCATTAAGTCTTCTTAATTAATCTTAGCTAACTGATTTACTACAGGGTATGGAACTTGTACATATCGCTAACAACTGTTATTACTTCAGAGACCCACAACTAGATTAAATCCCTCAACAAACAAACATCGAACCTACAAACAGCAGTTTGGGAAGACCTGGACAAATAGCGTTTAAAGTTTAGTTGCGTCTGTGTCGTGTAATACGTAAGTGTATAAAGCAGAGATGAGAATCAACCTTTTATTCTATCAGTATCTCTATAATTTTATTATGAGATTTCGTTACAATTTTTATTGGTAATATAAATATTAACTATGTGATATATCAAATCTATTGTTCTATTGTAAAATATAGCAGTATAAATATGAGCTATAAGGAAATGTTGCTTTTAAGAAAATAACGTAATGAAATTTACATGAATACGGTTCAATAGGAATAACAGTGAAATTTGATTAATACGATGAACTACAGCTGTACAGCTGTTTAAAACAAAAGCACTCTAAAAATACTTGAAATTCTTAAAATTGTGTTTATTTATTTACCAAAGATTAGTGAGTAAGAGAATGTCTAACTTGGACGGAGCTTTCTAAGCTTTGCGGCTTACTTTGTGAGCTCATTAAATGATACTTTAATGTTGTTTACACTGTTGCGGGTTAAAAACAAATTGTGTCTATCAAATTACTTATTACATAATATTTAAACTTTATTTACACACACATGAATATAAGTCATATATTTCAGAAATTGTTGCAACATTGAACCTAATTCAATTCTTTCATCTATAACTTTACTATAAATAATTACTTATTTTGAGAAACATTTAATGACTCATTATTACGTTTCTTTTTATATTAAAAATATTTTATTAAAAAGCGACACCACTGATTTCGTAACAATTAATACAATGTTCAATTGATTTCAAAATATCTATTTTTTACAACTTTTTTGTGTGAATTTTAATTCCGTTTTTTTAGGTAGGTCATGTTTAGATTAATTTTATTTTATCACAGAAACATTAGATTTATTCTTAATATGTAATTAGTTTGTGTTCAATTTATACTCAGGAGTATAATCTTCAAGTCTTGAGTTAGCCTCCGTAACAGTTAATGTAGAGTTATCTATATGCATAATGTAATTCAATTTCAAGTCATAATAAATTGTTCAAATAACTCATAATATATTAATAACGTATATATGTACGTTGTCATAAACCTAACAAGTCTATCGTCGTGCCAAGAGAGCGTCTCTGCAGCTGGCACGGTCTCGGCCGCGCTGAGCGCCTCACACTGTGTGTTTAGTTTATTATTTCTGTGATTTGTTTCATTTTGCTTATTTCGAGTCTTTTCTTGACTAAAAGAGTGCTTAATACTGTACTTATTTTCTCAATCAGAATTGATCAATGAAAGAATGAGAATAATCTAATTCTCCACTCAAAGGAATCGAACCACCTGCCGTTAAGTTTACAGTCAAGTACTGCGTCTCTCAGCCACGACGGCTTTAGATTTTTGGAAATATAAGAATAACTTTTTATCATAAAATTGTACTGTTAAGGCATTTTTATACAATTTCCACTTTATTTGTAAAAATGTATGGATTTGAACGCAATATAACGTAACTTGTTTCTTAAGCCCCCATTTAAGTGTATACTAGGACATGTAATGTGCTATAAATACTTTTCGTTAGCGTATTCTTTATACTAACTTATACTTGTTTACACTTGAGTGTGTATTTTATTTGCAGAAAGAGAGATATTTAAAGATAACACCTAATATTAAACAAATGTATGCTATGTGTGTGTTGACACTTGCACTATTTCTCTAATAAAATTTCACGGTTTTATAAATAACAACATTAACAATAGTTTATTTTCATTAACATATTACATAAATATATATATATATATATATATATATATATATATATATATATATATATATATATATATATATATATATATATATATATATATATATATATATATATATATATATATATATATATATATATATATATATATATATATATATATATATATATATATATATATATATATATATATATATATATATATATATATATATATATATATATATATATATATATATATATATATATATATATATATATATATATATATATATCTATATGTATATGTTTCGCTATTTATTGCTTTCGTGTTGCAATGTTTACTTTTCCCATGAAATACATTACAAAAGCTAAAGTCTATAAGCTTTTAGCAAAATTTTGCGTTTGATTCTCGCATATACTACAAGGATATTCAACAGCGTGCAATGAAAGGCGTTGCGAATTAGTTCCTAACAACATCCGTTGCGGAAACTCTACTAAAATTTTTATTTCTATTCAAATACGAAACTAAGTTCGTTAATTTTCGTTTAATACAAAGTATAATTAATCTTTTTAAAAAGTTCTAGAAGATTACCGAACGGTGAGTGGCTTAGAGCTTGTGAAATAAAAATGCTATTTATATTGATTTAGATCTGAAGTTCAAATTCTTTTTGTAGTTATTTGTTGTTAAATTGTTGTGACAGTACTTTCAACGGGAAAATATACCAAAATGATAATTTTGCAAAATATTATTAAGACCTTTCCCATGTACTATGACATATAAGTATATAACAATTAAAACACTATGATGCAATAGTTACTACATGTGCGTCTCTATACGGGCCGACGACGTCACATTACAGTACAGTGGAGAGCGGTACAGTGTAGTGCCAAGAACACGCGCCGTCTGCCAAACTATGTTTATTTTAGTCGTCACACCACGTGGCGTGTTGTCATTTTATACGATCGTGTACATTTATTTGCAATAGTGTTATTCAAGGTACCAAGAAATATTGTTTTAATATCAGTTTCGCTCAATGGGTCTCTCCACACACATTGTTTGTGCGTTTATAACTTACTACTTACTTTAATATATAACTCGTAACATTAAAAAATAATAATTTCCATCTTAACATTACGTATATGAATCCGCACATCCGGTACTCTATACAATAATAGAAGTCATTTCTAACTTAAAGTAAACCCCTACAACTCACTAACGTCACGTCATTCACATTAATGACTGCTAATGACAACAATTTCGTTGTTCAATAACTTTGAATTAAATCGAGTGCAAATTTCATTTGACGCTGCGGTCGTTATGATTGGATAGTTTGAAAATTGAAACTGGCACTTGTCTGTACGTGCGTGTACCTATACGTATATGTATATACGAATGTACGTATGTATGTATGCACAGAGTGGTGTATAGCCTGCCCCCCCCGGATGGGCGGAGGACGGAGAGTCACGCTGGAAGCAGCTACTAGCTAATATTGGATGTCGTTTATTTAAGATACAATTTCAATATTTTTTAGTACATTAAACTGAAACGGAAAAAAGGGTGTTATATATTTAAAAACGTATTTCAACTTCACATAATTTCTATCATCAAATTTTTTAATTTTTAATTTTATTTTGTATTTAAATGCATGGAAGATGTACAAATATTTTATTACCTTGTGAGTTAAAGTCGCAAGTCAATGACACTAGAATACATTAGCCACGGACTTGGCAAATAATATCTCTCTGAAGTAATCTCATCTCATCAATCTCCACACGGACTCTAACACGACTATGACGTTTACAGCGCTACACACATTCCCGTACTGCCTTTTCTCTGTGGATGCGTTCACTTTGTGTAATGGTAGTGTTGCGTGTGTACTGTGTAATGTGTACTGAGTACTGTGCTATTTGAAATTCGATAAATATTGATATTTTCATTATTGACAGTTTTATCTTATATTAAACTACTTTGATTCAATGTTTATATGTATGATTTGATTATTGGCTAATATATGACAGTTATTGATTGTTACTTAATATTTGACAGCTACACTATAAATATGTCAATATTAACTGAATGGTGTATATGTAGATATATGTATATATGCTTCATATTATTTTCCTTTACGAAGCACGAACAATCTACTTCCATTGCAACTTTGATTTACGAACCTCGTACTTCATTGCAATCGCACGCTTCATTGCAATATTCCAATCGTCTTCAATAAATCGCAGCCCGCATTCTCTTCCTCGCGCATTAGCCTTATTCAGTACTAAGAAAGCTTTTTACTTTAAAAGCAAAATGAATTTAAAAGTAATTGAAAATTATAACATTTTTATATCAAAATAATTTTCTGATTTCGTGTTGAACGGGAGTTGCTTCTACTGGGAGTGCCAAATGTCCGTAATGAGAGATAGTAAAGTAATTTTAGTAGTTAATATAACAGTGTCCAAGTAATTGAAAGCAAATTCTATTCATGATTTCAGATAACAAGTTCAAAATATGTATATATTATTTAACATGAATTTATTAAAAATAATAACATTTTATTATATATTACAGTAATGATGGAAATTGTATATCATATTCATTATAATTTTTGGTATTAAGTCAATGCTATCCACAGTAATTTACATTTACCAAAATTATTAATTTATTATTACTTTTAGAAACATGTTCTATAATGTTATTGTGTCAAATATATTTTCTAATTCGAAACGGTCCATTTCTAACTATTATTATTATTATTTATTTTAAATAATAGGTTATGAAGTTTGTATATAATATACATTTATTTTTTAAAAACAAGACTATTAAATCTTTTATTAATTATGAATGAAAATAGTTTAACCCATTGATAAAAATATGCTTTACTATAAAAGCCAGACGTCTTCAGACGTCTTCTTTGAAATAAAAGTCGTTTAAATAACGTAAAAACTTGACATAGAATCGACCATGTATCGATTAACTTAAACGTTAAATCTGTAATGTAATTTTTAATGTCCATATCCATTTTGTTACAATTTTGCTCTGAAAAATTATCTTAAATTTAGTCAAAATGGAGTCTAAAACACGCCAATTATTCAAGATAAGAAGATATAAGCTTCAATTTTTGAACGTTAAATACCCAATCGTCGGTGTACTAAGATTAGTACTTCGTACCGGAGTAGAAATAAAAATATACTTATTTATTTGAAAAGGAATTCATAATGATTTTTATCGATACATATACATATATGAAGTATTACTTAGTGTAATATATTAATTATAAGCTTTAAGTAATCATTATTATCATTAAATATTGTCTTACTTCGCATTAATAAACCATAAAATTTTACATTAGCCTGAACATACATACTTATCCTATATCCATATAATATCCCAAAAAATAACCTAAATTTTTCCTACACTTACATATTATTTATGTAATAATCATACCCTGGACCGATATTATCTATGATATAGGATAGATTAACGCTTACTCCAGTCACAATATGATGGATGAGCAGATGACCTCATTGCATTAGAGGTCAGAGGGTTAAACATTTTATCCTGATTGATTTAACGTCAATAGTCATTATCGAAAATTAGAAGCCTCCATCAGTTGGGGAGTATATGTTGTATGAAAATATACCTGATAAGTATGTACGAGATGATAAAAATAAAAAATAAAAGTCAGTGGTAAACTTTCGGGATCATAATATCAAAAGTACCTACTGGTAAAAAGTCATGTAAAAAATAAGGATGCTCCAAATGGCACGTATGTAGGGATCGTAGCGTTGGGTATTCCGCTTTCCCTGCACTGACGTAAAATATTTGTATATGAACAATAACAAATATTTGTATAGTCATATATTTTAATGTAAATACAGAATAAACAATTTATTACATATATCTTAAATATATGTCTATCAAAACACAACACATGTACATCTTCTTCATCTACCCATAGTATTGGCAAGTGTTCAGATGATTCACACCAACATGTGTATAGTTTATTATAGCTCGAAAGTTGAAGCTTTGAGCATTGAACGAAACGAAGAAAGTGACTGAGCTTGTAATAAAAAGAGTTTATATTAGTTGTTGCTAAATATATAAAGATAATAAAGATCTAAATAAATCTACGTTTAACCTTTGGGAACTTTTGGCAGCGACACAAATGTATTGTGATTCTATACAAATATAAATATTAATAGAATGAAATATATTTAGAATCATATACATACATCAAGTATTGTTATACAATTTTGAATGGCTTCAGAGTTTGCTACGTCAGGATGAACCCTTTACATATTTATTTTCATTTTGAATTTTGACGTGACAACGTCTTAAATTAGGTTGCGGCTCGGAGTCACTTATGAAAAAGTAACGTAACGATGTGTCAACTGTCACCGAACTATGATCGGTCCGCCGCGCGTATTACTTGACACATGTACAATGTTTTAGTAAACAAAATATATTTTCTATAGTTAAAATTTGTGCAATTTATATTATAATTTTTATTCATATCAATAAATATTCTACTGAGAAAAAGACGTTGTCACGTAAAATTTTCGCCCGTAAAACCCACTTTACAGGCAACCATTTTTTAAATTATTATCACATAATTACAATATAATAACTCATTTATAGTCTGTTCCGTCCCTCCCCTTACGTTCTGCGGAGATCTTTGTACGCTCATTGAGAAAATATATGATTGTTTCATTTTTATTATTTCAATTTAAAATGTAACTTTTACTTTATGTACATGACATATTTTAATCTGAATCTCAACATCACGGTTAGTTTTCCTACCAAAGCTATAAATGAAAATTCTTGCTCTTTTAAAATATTTCAAAAATATTGCCGAAGAGATTTAATTTATAATTAATATCAGAGCAATAATCGCAAAGCAATAATCAAAGCAAGAACATCAAAAAACATTTTCCACGTCAATTAGCTGAAATAATCATGCTCAAGAGAGTCATTGAGGGTCGGAGTGAAAGCGCGCTCTTGGAAAATGGCTTTTCACTCTTGCAATAAAAGCACTTTAGTTATATGCAGCGGTAGCGCTGGTTCACTTATTTTGCCCTTATGTCATTTTTACAGAATGTTTGTGGTTAAAGATACTTTATTTCTCAAAAAGAAATTACATTTCACTTACTTGAGAAAATTATGACTATAAACATATTTTAAATTAAAACTTCGACAAACAAGTGTAACATATTATTCTTACAATAAATTTTGCTTTAAACAATGAATTTAAAACATACCCTCAAAGCAACAATAATTATGTACAAAACAGCGATAAGAAATGCAAACGCATAGACACAGAGTAACAAAAACAGTTTGATCATCAGTTATTTATTTCATACTTTATTTTTATTCTATTTAATTTTATTTATTTATTTATTTTTTTTCATTTGTGCATAAGCTTAAATCATTTATTTTATTTTAGTAATGTATTGTCATGTACTATATGTTTTTTTAGTTTAATTTTAAAGATGTTAAATGAATTTGCATTTTTTATCTCTTTAGGTAATTTATTATAGATTTGTACTCCAGCAAAGGTCACGGTGCGCGTACCTAGAGCGGTTCGGACTTGAGGTAATAAGATGTGATCTCCCCTTCGGCTACTACGGGTGTGAGCCTGATGAACTTTTGTGAATGAGATTTATGAATTAATTGATTTATTCAGGATTTTTCTTATTAATATACAAGTGCCATATGCATGTAATTGTTTTATATTCATGAGCTTTGTCTCCTTGTACAATTTGACTGTAGGTGTTAAATAATCGTAATTAAATAATATTTTAATGATTTTATTTTGTGCAATTTGTAGGTCCTTTAAGTTACTTTTTTGAGCAAAACCCCAAATTTCAATTAAGTATTGTAAATGTGGTTTTACTAAAGAATTGTATATTATCAGTCGCACTTGCCGCGGAACGCAGTGAATGAAATTACGTAGCTTACCCATTAAAGAGCAGAGCTTTGATCTTACGTGGTCAATCTGTACCTTCCAGTTCAAACAATCGTCTAATCGAAGTCCTAAATATTTTTTAGATTGTAATTGTTGCAGTTTTTGGTTATTAATGTTTATATAATATAATTTTATATGAAAAGTTTATGTATATCTTTTGACGGTATTAAAGTATAATTGGGAAATGGTTACTTGCCCTTAACGTTGAGTTTGATCTCTGAGATCTATAGTCACTAAATGAGAAAAGCGGAGAACGGAGAGGTTTAAATAGACTTGGAACTTAAAAAAATGGTTGCCTGTAAAGTGGGTTTTACGGGCGAAAATTTTACGTGACAACGTCTTTTTCTCGGTAGAATATTTATTGATTAATAATTATTATATAAATTGCACAAATTTTAACTATAGAAAATATATTTTGTTTACTAAAACATTGTACATGTGTCAAGTGATACGCGCGGCGGACCGATCATAGTTCGGTGACAGTTGACACATCGTTACGTTACCGGGCGTTACACTTTTTCATATGTGACTCCGAGCCGCAACTTAATTTAAGACGTTGTCACGTCAAAGGATTTCACATCTTTTTAAGTTCCCATTTCGAAAAAAACAAGAAAATTTTGGACAAATGTGAATATTTTGAATTGATTTATTATATTTTGAAAGTCAATAAAAGTTTTAGTTGCTCAAAACTTAACGAAACATTCTATTCTACAATTTTTATTTGTACTAAAATATTCTTTATTAAAACAAATAAACCAAATCTTTTAACACAAAATATTACTTACAACACGATTACAGTACAACACGATCTATTGATGTTTGCTTTAAAATGGTACAACTTTCCTACAATTGTAAGCAACATAATCGCGTCATACTATTCAAAATTAAAATTCGTTATAACCTCAAATAACGGTAATTCAAAACCTTTAAGCTATAGAGTAGGTCTTTTCCAGGGTTGTTGTTTATCCCCAATAATATTTAATATCGTCATAAATATTTTAATAGATAATTTAATTAAACATGAGAGAAAATGGGGTTATCGGTTTGAGTTAAACAATAAATACACAGAATCCATTCTTGCTTTTGCGGACGATCTCGCGATACTTACTAGGAATCCAAAGCAATGTCAGCTGCTATTGGATGAAGTGGAAGAATTTTGTGCGTGGACGAAAGGAATGAGGACAAAACCTAGTAAGTGTCACTGCTTATGTCTGGGTAGACGAAACACTAAATATACCTCATACGATCCGGGACTTAAAATAGATGGTAAAAGCATTTCTATAGTTTCCGAAGCGGCACCTTTTAAATTTCTCGGCAAGAAAATAGATTATAAAGGCCGTACTCCATCTTTAGATGTACTAGTCGACAGCTTTTTGACAGATCTTGAAAAGGTAGAACATCAACCTATAAGTAATGTCAAAAAAGTTTGGATATACGACAATTTTCTAACATCACGTCTGAATTGGCCTTTCCTCGTATATGATTTTAATAAAACCCTCTTGGCTAAGTTAGATGCAAGCGTCATAAAGATACTGAAGTTTTGGCTTGGGCTAGCGCATTCGGCAGACACCTCAACCTTATTTAGGGAAAAAAATAACTTTGGGTTGAGATTAAAGAAACCATCGGAGCTCTATAAACATCTAAGAGTTGCCAAAACATATATTCTGGGAAAATCACGAGATGAGATTGTTACCTCACTTCCAAAAGACAGAAGTGTCCCAGAGCTCGAGTCAAGACTTAAGTTCCATAAACAATTTATGATAGGTGCACAATCAAGTAAAGTAGGGTTAGGATCAAAGAGGAAAGTTCAAGATATGGACATAATAAAATCTTTTATACGGCAAGACGAGAATGATAGGTATAAGATGCACGCAATGGGGTTAGAAATGCAAAACGAGTGGCTAACTCTGGGAGAATTCTGTATCCCTTTAGCTTTAAAATGGCGCACCCTAATTCATGACTGGTCTCCAGCAAATTCTACCTGAATGCGTTCCAAATGACTCTTCCAGATCAAAGTAATTTAGTGAGATGGGGTAAAGCTACCGATAAATCTTGCTTCATCTGTAAAGAGGCAGTGGGGACAGCTAAACATATGCTGGTGGGGTGTAGGGTACTCCTGGAAAGTGGGCAATACTCGCGGCGCCATGACAAGGTACTAGAAATTATACGTGAAGCCGTTAGTCTTTCAGTAGCAAAAGCACAGAGAAACATTACAACCAGCAAACGTTCAACAGAGTTTGTGAAAGAAGGTTCTGTTAAAAAACACACGCAAAAACCTTTCTCAATATTAGATCAAGCTCCTGATTGGACTCTTTTGATGGACACGTATGAAAAACAGTATAAAATCCCTGAGGACATTGGTGTTTCGTCATCCAGACCTGATATTTTTCTTTATTCTCGAAACCTAAAACGCGTAGTACTGGTAGAACTTACAGTTCTGTGGGAGACTAATATACCTAAAAGTCATAGCTTCAAACTTAATAAATATTTCGAGCTTACTAACGAACTGACCAGAAATAGGCTTAGATTAAATTCATACGCGGTAGAAGTAGCGAGAGGTATAACAGCGAAATATCTCTTTAGCTTGCTAAAAGATCTCGGCCTGTCTAGAACTATTACTAATACATTTCTAGAACGTACTTCAAAGGCGGCACTAGCAGAATCTTTTCGAATTTGGTTAGGTAGTGGGAGGAGCTCGGACAGTGAAGGTGAGCGTTAATGCATTTTAAAGGGGCCCCTTTAAACCTACACTTGGGTCGCAAGTCCCAAGCGCTGATCGGAGCTCCTCTTCCTACAACGCGATGGGCCCGGCACCCGCACGGTGAATCCATGGAATGCTAAGCAGTTTCTTCTCTATTAAAATATATTTTTATCACGCGACACAAGTGAAGTGCGATCTATAACACATGTCCGCTTGACACTCGCGACACTCCCGCGACAAGTGTCGCGAGATCACGCGAGCTCAGTCCGTCGAAGTTAAACTTCTTTTAATATTTGTTTCATTGTAGAATCCAAACCATTTATCTTTTGTCACTGTTGTGTCTAGCTTCTGAAAGAATGTTGTATTAAAGACAAAATATGTATATTCAGTCTGTTTCATTTGGTATTTAAATATTACTAGAAATTTATTTAGTGGGATATTTTATCAAATATAATTTATTTATTCTGAACTTCTTACCAAATGGATTTTAATTCTAAATAAATTTTAATAGAAAGCTCATAATACAATAGAAATAAACGCAATAAAACACGCGTAAATCAGTGTAACTAGACAGTTTAATCATGATTAAAGTTAATTAACCTCTCTGTGTCTACCTACTACATATGAGGTATTGAACGCTGTCACTAAGTAATGCCTTAGACGAGTTACCGCGTGTCAGTCTCACGTCACGAGTAGTTATTGTCTTGTTACTCACATCCGCTGGTCGCCGGTCGCTGGAGCGTTGCACGTTGGTTGGAAATGTGTTCAATTATTGTCAATATTGGGATAGATGAGGCCGGAATATAGTGGTCGAGACAAATGTGAGATCAAAATAGAGAAATATTTGTATGGACATTGTGGATTGACCAAAGAATTAATCATGTATCCATATATACATACATATAATTATATGTATACAACAAATATAAGAAGCATACAATTCCATATCTGTATTAGCATCATAATAGGTCGGGTGTGTTTTTTATTGCCTTAAATAATGTCGCCATTTGAAAGGCTATTTGTAAGTAGAGAGTATGGTTTGGACCTTTTTAAGATTATTGCAAAAACTGTTCATTTACTTTATGATTTTCCTTATCGCAAATTATAGAGGTTTCTTTCTTCTTTTATGATTTATTATAGTTGTCAAATTATGAATGACGTGTTTCGAATGTTGGGGCCTGTTTAAGGTACTCCCGCGATTTGTAACATTTAAAACCAATATAACCAGTTAAGCTTATCTCAATAAATACACATCTTAGCGCGACTTTTTTTTGAGATGTAATTGACACTACAGACACTTGGTCCGTACCCTTCTTTAACTTTTACTATATGTTTCTATCATAAATATTAGTTATAATTAATATTATTCATAAGGAACTCTTGCTTTTACATTTTTCTTTATATTTATTATTAATTAGAACTAAGGCTATGGCCGATAAGCGAATTAAATAAATTTATTTACTCTATTTTTGGTATTATAAATAAAATTAAATTATATAACAAAGTAGGGTCACCTGATGGTGAGGTAACATAGTAATGGCAAAAAGTGAGCTTCGATACGACTTATGTCTTAAATAAAGGAACAACTTGGCCAACGAACATTCACTACGAGAATATAGAAAAATTAGATGTTTCTTTCAGAAATATCGACAGACTTCCGACATACAATAGAGCGGTTCAGAAAGCAAAGTGATTTCCCACGAATCAATCAACTACTGCCTTAATAACAAATATATCAAATGTGAAAGAACTTATTTATTATTTATTATCCGTAACGAACTAGCTTTGAATTATAAATATTGAACACGACGGACAAAGAACTCTCTAATGGTCATATTTTCAAATGTTTTGTTGGGTGTTTAGTGTATAGTGGAATTGAGAAATAATATCGTATTTATATATTTATATGTATGTACATAACATGTGTTTGTTAATATCTTTTATGATTAAATCCAAAATTGAAATTTAATTTTAACTACATGGCTAATGTAAATTTATGAACGACGTTTAAATATGTATGTATGGTTATATGTCTTAATAGTTTTAGTTTTTAAGCACCAAAATCTTTTGTACACCTACTAATGACTTAAGGACTGATTATTTTTAGTTTCCGTATTTAAATTATACTTTACTATTGTATTGTGTTTCAACAAATGCTGTAGTTATTTGTTATAAGTACTGTCCATATATATTATCTCGCTACAGTCTGTATTTGTTACTATCATAAACATGTCAAATTATAAGTTAACTTTCATTTAAATATTTATAAACAAAAGTTAGTGTAAAAAATACACGCACACTGTAGAAATATAAAATAAGCTGCAAACGTAATGCATCTGAGACGAGTAATGACTTGTAGAAAAGTATATGTTATATATAACTTAGTCACTTATCAACGGAAGATTTCTATACATGCTGTATACTTAACAAAGCAAGTTCATAGATTGGTTAAATTGATAATACTTCCAGTTGTTAAATTTATTGATCATTTATAAAAAGCGTTTCGAAAAAAGTTCATTCCATCACTCTACAGTAATGGTAAAATTACGAATCAAAATAATATTCAGTGAAGTACAAATTTTCGATTTAAAAGTGCACGAGTGGAAGTAATCAGCGTCAGATACCATCGCGACTATAGTTATAGATGGTACCAATATACCACAATTCAATGCATTTTTGTATTTTTTTCATACTTTCAAAATAATTTACCTAACTAGTTATCGACCTACTTACAGCTTAGCCTCGTCATTATACAAATTATTTGCAATGATATGAATATGAAAAAAAAAACAAAAAATATAAATAGAGCTAATAATAGAGAATATGAAGGTTACAGGGTCAATCTTTACCTATATTACGTTTTTCTCGACTTATCAATAGCGTTTGATTCTATTTTACACAAGAGCATTTAGGAAGCACTAGAACACTGGAAACTCCCGTGCAAATTTATCAACATAATAAGTAACAAGTGTAAAAAAATGTTACCATGATGATAATAGTAAATATTTGAAGTCAGCGGATTCTTATCAAAAATAAAGATGATTCCGTAACAATTTGTACCAAAGCGATCGTATTTTGTCTAAAAGAAGTAAGAAATGGTCCGGTAATTGGGGTAAGATATGATGCATGCACTGATAACGACACCCGTCAGACCCCGCTATATATTTGCTTTATCGGTCCACTTGTTAGTATTTTTCTTGTTCTTATTTTCCGGCTATTTTAGATATGTGTGATAATGCTTCGATACTGAATCGTAGCATTTTCCAAAATGCCTTATAAAAATAGTCATAAAGTGGTTGGAACCTATTTAGGACAATGAGTGACGAGTGAAAGTTTCTTACTTAATTAATGATAAGGTGGAGATAAATGAAGCCATTTGGTCAATTACATTACAATGTTTTGATGTATCACTAACAGTTAAAATTAACTTACTTGTGCTTATACCAATTGCTTTGTTGGATAAAGCTATTAGACTCCAGGAGGTACGCCATCTCGTTATTTCATTTCAGCCAGTTCGAATAAAAGTTATAAATGTAATAAAAATATCTCCGAAGAGACTACAGCAACGCACATAGTCCGATTGTAAACCAATGCTGGTTGAAGAACTAATCTGTACTCGGTTAATTATTACTCTACCTACGGTGTTATACAGCGTCAAATTCTTTTTTCTTTGCGACAATATTCAATTTTTTCCAATTAATTTCCCTTATCGCATATTAATTTTAACAAAGCCATCGATTTGTTTCTTTACAAAAACTCTCGCTGGCTTATAATATTTTATATAAAAAGGTTTTTAGTAAGAACTAACAAACAACAAACGAATATTTATTTATTTAATTTTAAATGTATATTTTTGAGGACCGTCGTGGCCCAGAGGCGTAAGCGTCTACCTGTAAACGCGACGGTTTGATTCGATTCCTACTTGGAGAAGATGGATTTTTTTATTTCCATTTTCTTCGCTCTGGAAACAAGGCAAAGCGCGACTTTGAGTCCGCCACTCACAACGTAATGCCTCGAAAAAGGCGGAAAGTGGGGACTAAGCAACGGAGTGTCTTAACATTAGGTACGCAACAGTTTCTGGGTTCGATCCAAAGTCGGGGAAGATATTTAGATATTTCCATTTTCTTCGCTCTGGCAAACTAGGAAAAAGCGCGGCGTTGACTTCCGCCACTCAACACGCAATGCCTCGAAAAAGGCGGAAAGCGGGGATGGAGAAAGCAGGGCCTAAGTAACGGAGTGTCTTTACACTAGGTTCCCACGGTCCCTGCAGTTCCTTCTGCCTACCCTGCCTTGTGCCGGATAAAGCGTGAAGCTAAAGAAGAAAAAAGTATACAACGTAGTAGTGAAGTGCCGCGCACAAGCTGCAAGTTCGCTTTATGATTTTGTAGTGAAGCGGAAAACACCTCTAGTTTTATTCATAACCGATATGCTAAAAGAATTTTCCAATTTTCTAAGCATTTCACGAAAAATCTTATTATTTTTTAATTTAACATATTTGCGGCCTTTATAAAGGTCGCTGTGGGGACTTAGTGTTAAGACAGTTTTCTCTATTTTCAGTAATCTCTGTCAATTCGGTGACTGTGTGTTGGGTGGCGGAACTAAACGTAAACACTTTGTTTATTTGTTTTAGTTTTTTTTACGTTATTAGTTATTTTTTTTTGACGTGACAACGTCTTAAATTAGGTTGCGGCTCGGAGTCACTCATGAAAAAGTGTAACGCCCGGTAACGTTACGATACGTCACCGAACTATGATCGGTCCGCCGCGCGTATCACTTGACACGTGACAGATTTGACTTTCGCAAGACACATTACAGCAGCAACACTTTCTTTCATTTCATATTTCTCCTATCGTCGTCCTATCCTCAACAAAATCACTCAAATAAGAATTAGTTAAGTTTAAGTTTACATGTACAATGTTTTAGTAAACAAAATATATAATAATAACAAAATAAATAATATTTTCTATAGTTAAAATTTGTGCAATTCTTATTTTCATTCAATTCCTTGTTCCTATTGTGCAATTTAATAATATTCATATCAATAAATATTCTACCGAGAAAAAGACGTTGTCACGTAAAACTTTCGTCCGTAAAACCGACTTTACAGGCAACCATTTTTTTCTTTCTTTTTCTTCTCATAAGTTAAAGTATGCTTTAAATATTAGAGCAAAAACAAAAAAGTACCCAGGGGGAGACATAAATCTCATGCAAAAAAATCATTTACTTGAAAAATATAATTATGAAAATTTTTGAGAAATATCTTAATCCGTCTCGATTTAGTCTAATTACACATGTAATATAACACCTTGCTAAGATTTTTTAAATTTAATATATCTATTCTACTAACACTCTCTGCTACGGATTTTCCTAAAGCCTAAAACTGAAGTAGCATTATTAAAATATACTCGTAGATCCGATACGTTGTCCAATTAAAATGTAGAGACGGGTAGAGCAATATGGTGGTGTAATAAATTTATTTAACTATAAAGATTTGTGTTATCCCAAAATTACTTCACGTGTACATACTACATACATACTGGTTGTTGTTGTGACTTTGTTTGTAATTTCTGTTTTATTATCTTAGTAGTATGGAATTCCTTCCTATTCTAAAAAATATTATAATTAAGATCATTTTACAAAGTTAATCAAACTGAACTTTTATCTTAAAGACACTATTATTATAAATCTAAAAGCTTCTAAGGTTTGTAAGGAGACTACAGTTGATCTATATTAAAAAAAACAACCAATAAAAAAAATAGTAATTTTGTTTGGAAATAGTGTAAAGCCATATGCATACCACGTCATGTTAATCTCTAGGACTTCAAATAAACAGTACACAGTTATTTAATAACCAATAAAGTAAAGTAGTAATTTATTTTACATTTATGCAATAATTGATTTTATTAAATCATTGGTAAAATACGTACATTACATTAGTACATGGCCACAGGTAGATTCATTATAGTAAGAGTTATAAAAACGGTGTATATTATGTACATATAAGTATATGTACCATGTTAATTTAGTAGCGGAAGTACAAGGAATTTTGGAATTTCCCAAACTGTCGTAATAAACGAAACGGCATCTCGCGGAATGTATGGAGTGCTTTGTGTGAAATATTTAAAGCTGTTGCATCTTAACCAGATGTGGTAGAGGTAGGAGGTTACTGCGGGTGAAGGATGGAGATGTGCTGGCTTATATTATGTATTATACATTACGTTAAAGTAGTACTAGATTATAGTACTGTTTAAGTATAATAGTTCCTTTTCATTTCCTTTGAAAGTAATAGAATAAATAGAGAAAACAAAATTTTACTTCCATTTGGGTCGGATAAAGTATAGTTTGTAATTATACAGGATATACCATGTACTATTAATTATAACAATAAACAACGGAAAATGGAATGAGGATTGATGACACTTTGTCCGCTAATATTTATTAATATTCTTCAATCTTTATATTTATTTTATATTAATAGCAAGCAGTTTAAATGTCTATGTTTAATTAAGTAAAGTTAACAACTAAATATTAATTTCGTATGGAAGCTAAAAGTTATTAATTTCTGACGTACATATTAACCATTCTTCTTCTTTCCTTTATTTTACTTTAAGAACAATTTAAGCGTCGTCGTTCTTATATAATGTACTGTAATTAGCATTAATATGAGGTCAAGCATTTTATTGTGAAGAGTTGAATCGCTAGCAGCAGGACGGATGTAACTGACCGTTACGAGCGACATTTTTAAAAGATTTGCAAATTATCGTTTAAATTTAAACCGTGTATATATGTTATTGAGTATTTAATTTTTATAAGAACATATGCATTTGCCGAGTCAAAAATGTGGGTTTACAACTAGGGAGCTTCTGTCAAGATTTAACATTACATAAAAACAATATATTATTAATTAAAAGGCAAGAAATTGAAGCAGAAGGAAAAACTAAGAAAAATCTGATATATATTCAATACAGACATATTTCTCGAATGAATAAGAGTACATTAATAAAACGTAGTAAGTTTAGGGCTTGCTGGTTTGTATATACATAATATTATAATAATTTTACTTACCTTTACATGAAGAAAATTCAAATAAAAGTCACAATATAAACCAAGCTTTCTATTTTAAGACTGAAAGAGTTCATAACCTATCTCTGCGCTTAATAAATCACGGTTAAAAATACTTTGCAAAGAATACATACAAAGTGCTTTAAGTTGAAGCCAGTAATATTTAAGCCAATACAATATTTCGAATTAAAATGCTTGAAAAATACACTAAAGTTGTGTTTCAATTTACTTTCTAATTATATACATACAAATGCGCACATTTTTGTTGTATATCTAAGTAATATTTTTCTTTCCTTACGAATACACAAAAACGTTTTAAGAATATTGTTTTGAAACGCACTAACAGTGTCCGTGCTACGGCGTAGCAATACCGTGCTTCGTAAACTTTATGTCTACTTAAAAGTATATGTATTCTATATGCAAGTGCTATAAAAATTTTACAAACATTTTCTTCGTTTTGTTCATTTTTTATAAATTTCCGATGTCTTACGTAATTTAAATTAGTTTTAATTTATCCTCCTATATAATGTTCAAGACATCAAGTTTCGACCATTACGTTCATTTATGTACTGTACTATAGTATATAATATATATAAATAATAAAAATTAAATAATAGCGAGATCATGCACATCTAACAAACAAAATGACTCGAATACAAAATGATTCGAATCAAAAAGCCCTTTGTCTTTTAACAGCTTTTGTAGTATAATAGCATTTCTCCTAATATTTAGTTGTTGTTGTTGTTGTTGGCTACACGAAGTCTCTAAGTACCATAATGGATTTTAGATCTATTTTAAGACTACATTAGGGGTTTATAAAGTAAGCTGAAATCTTACTTAGATTTTTTTTAATTATATTAGTTTAGCTTTTATCTATATTTATAAAATTAAACATATTTTTATATATAACTCAAAGTAAATTATTTATACAAAACTATAAAATTAACACAGTTGATGCTTGAAAGCACAGTAAATGATCGGATTAGTGACGTCAAAGACAATGTCGTAACCCTAGACTACTTTAGATCATCATCCAATAAGGAATAACTAAAATACAACAATTCAGAAGCAAATTAGATCCAAAAGAAAATTCGCCAGGTGATGTTATATAATGAGGTAATTTGTACAATGTATACAATTAAACGGCGGCCTCAGGTCTCATGCAAATTATAAATAATCGCGATATCAATGTTAAAACATTGATATCGCGATTGTTTGTTGATAATTTAATATGGCGAGATGTATGAATTGTAATTACTACGTGCATCCCTCATTACATATTTATAATAAAATGTGTTTATAGGCGAAGCACGCATGTCTAAGGTTGTACTGCTGGACTTGAATAAAGTTTTATTATTTTATAGCTATCTGAACAGAAACTTGTATAACTATCGTAGTATAACTATATTATGGGCTTCGACTTAGTTTTCTTTAGTTTGTGGGTCGTCACACTCGCTCACTACAAGCAATCAATCGCCTGTTGTTATAGAGATGAAATGATGAATGATCACGGAAATTAAACTTTAAGAGTACCAACTGTACTCTTAAAGTGTAGTTTTAACAATATCTTTTGTGGTCATTTGTAAAGTATACCAATGAAAAATTTGCAAATAAATAGAAAAACCTCATATTAATCTATTTACATTCAGTTACTTTGACAAGCTCCATAGAAAATGTGCCTCTTTATTGTAGAGTTGAACAAACGCTTATTGTAGCGAGGAATCAAAGAAATTCATTGCCAGGACAGTATGAAGTTAATTTATATATATTTGTAATTTATATACGGAATCATTACTGTTTGGATTTCTATTAATTGAAGTTAAGAAGTTAGTAAACAATTTGTGCCGCGAGCTTGAGGTGTCAATGAGACTTTCCAAACATTTGGATAGAAAGCTTCTCCTGAGATTAGGCGGAGGACAATTAAGAGCCGTCTCGCCACTAATTAAATATTTGCATCAACTTCTGGAATTTGTAAATTTAATAATAATTGTTCTTGAGTTCTGAAATTTCACTTCTATTTGCTTCGCATTTTAGTATAAAAGCAGGTAGGTAGGTATGTAGTCAGTCTCGTATGGTGGTAGGTAGTGGTATAATGCGCAGATACTTTGTTCTCCGTTTCGGCGAAACCAATATAAATAATAAAGCAGTCTTAGTCTGTCAATAACTGATTTTTAATAGAAAATCCTAAAAATATAACAATTCATTATATAACATTACAAGCGTATTTTATATTGAAAAATATTGTTTGTATGAGTAATTATCTCAATCAGTTTCAATACTAAGGCTATTTCTTAATATTTGTATCAAATCGACATAGTTCAAATAATTGTAACAAAATACAAAAGTTTTAATATCAATTTTAAAATACAATACCTAGTGGTATTGAAGCACATAAACTTTTTATTATATAGACAATAACGTGGACCAACGTAACGTACCGGCAATTTGTGACGAATCTGACCTCAATCGTAAAGAAAACCGTAAAATATTTTTATCTTAAACACAGATCGTCTACCAGTTTGATATTGTATAGTGAAACTAATTTGATATAAAATATAAAAATAGTAAGTACAAAAACAATGGAGGTTGAAGTAGCGCAGACAAATGTGATATTGAATGTAATATATACCTTAAAGAAAGGAGAAGACGGAGTGTTACAATACTAGGTCGCTTTCTGTTTTTTGCATTCATAATAATAGGTAAGAATTAGACTAAACATTAAGAATCTATAAATAAATTAGTGACTGCTTGCAGATTCCGCCCACTTGTTTAATGTTCTCATGTTTATTCTAATATTCATTTACTGCATATTTTATATATCCATTGGAATAAAATGTTTTTAAACATTTAGTGAAATCTACATAATACAGTTGTGAAAACTGTATTTGAACTGTTTAAGTCATTCCTAGGGTATCGTGCGTACATAGATGTAGAGACAAAATGTTAAAAAAGTTGTTTTAGATTCTAATTTTGTTCTATTCTATTCATAAATGTATATGGAAACTTTTGACGTGACAACGTCTTAAATTAGGTTGCGGCTCGGAGTCACTCATGAAAAAGTGTAACGCCCGGTAACGTAACGATGTGTCAACTGTCACCGAACTATGATCGGTCCGCCGCGCGTATCACTTGACACATGTACAATGTTTTAGTAAACAAAATATATTTTCTATAGTTAAAATTTGTGCAATTTATATTATAATTATTATTCATATCAATAAATATTCTACCGAGAAAAAAACGTTGTCACGTAAAATTTTCGCCCGTAAAACCCACTTTACAGGCAACCATTTTTTTAAATGTCTTTTATGTTTTGACGTGACAACGTCTTAAATTAGGTTGCGGCTCGGAGTCACATATGAAAAAGGTAACGTAACGATGTGTCAACTGTCACCGAACTATGATCGGTCCGCCGCGCGTATCACTTGACACATGTACAATGTTTTAGTAAACAAAATATTTTTTCTATAGTTAAAATTTGTGCAATTTATATTATAATTATTAATCATATCAATAAATATTCTACCGAGAAAAAGACGTTGTCACGTAAAATTTTCGCCCGTAAAACCCACTTTACAGGCAACCATTTTTTATACAGATATGGAACTATGTATGTAGATATTTTATCTTTCACAGAGTGTTATTAGATATAGAGTCCTATTGAAGCGTTCTTCTCTATCGAATCTTGGCGTTATATTTCAAGCTGATGATTTCAGTTGAACAGATATTGTTGACCCACTTCCTTTATACTAGCTACATACATTCACATTAACATACACTTCATTTTAAAATGAGTGAGTACATGTCTAGTATATACATTGACTAGTAAAGAATTGTTCTCTTTGACAAAATATTGAAGAGTCATATGCTTCTAAAACTTAAAGTTGTCTGGAGCTGGTTCTATATTTAAATTTAAATGGTAGTACAATCTTCAAAATTAGTCCAATTCGTAGGCATTTCCAAAAACTTAATAACATTGTTCGGTAATTCGGTATTAAATATGTTAACGGCAAAATGCAATAAAAGAATAAATATAAATTTATAATTTCAAAGTTTCAAAGACAGACTAGTATCCGGAAAGCTGTGTGCCGCGTGTGGAATGCATATCATTCCACCTTTCTCCGCATATTGAGATAAAACTGACTTCATACATTCAATTTGCATACCTCGAATTCAAACGTTGCCGAATTCAACTATATTCTACGCGTGCGGTGTCCGTACATTATGTTGAAATTACTGGATAATTTTTGTGAAGTACGTCCTAACGTGCTACATTTATTTCAGATCTTGCAGCTCTACTGATCTTTTTATTAAATATTGAACATTATTGACTGTGTATGTTAACATCGTGACATTAAAACAAGCAAACTAATTTTATGCATATGTTCTTGCTGTTGCCATAAATGCATTGCTTGTGGTTGCTAATAGAGACAGTCTTTGAGTCAATGTGTGACAACTTGTTCGACTACATAATCAATCATTATACTCTTCCACTAACTTTGTATAATACGACTTAATACGACTTGCACGCGCTTCATAGAGGCTTCATAGATTGTAGCGCGCAGCATTTGGAATGCAATGCACTGCTACGAGCTGCTACGAGCGTAGGACGTATTGCTGTGCTGAGCTTTATTGCCCGCGTGTCGTGTACTGTTAATAACTGTTAATAACTTGCACTGTGCGGATTACGCACACTGTCTTTTATCCTATTATTATTATATATGTGTGAGTATATGTAAATTAACTACGATGACAGGAAGGAATTAAAAAACACCAAAATACTTATAAAATGTGTTTTGCTTGCCTACATGAACGATTTTAAACTTCATATTTATTTTTTAAATAAAATTTAACAATTTGTGTAAAACTGAGTAGAATTAACTTTTTGTTCTAATTCAAATATTTCAGTTGTATTGCTAGAGGACATGATACAATAGATTTGTAAAAAAAAAATGGTTGCCTGTAAAGTGGGTTTTACGGGCGAAAATTTTACGTGACAACGTCTTTTTCTCGGTAGAATATTTATTGATATGAATAATAATTATAGTACAAATTGCACAAATTTTAACTATAGAAAATATATTTTGTTTACTAAAACATTGTACATGTGTCAAGTGATACGCGCGGCGGACCGATCATAGTTCGGTGACAGTTGACACATCGTTACGTTACCTTTTTCATATTTGACTCCGAGCCGCACAACCTAATTTAAGACGTTGTCACGTCAATAAATAAAAGCAACCCGAATTAAATTAATTTAAGTTAGAAAAGAACAAAGAACGCTGAAACACTGCAACATTTAAAAGCTATTTTCGAGTTGCCTTTTCTTATTCTGTTGAAATGTGAGGCTTAAAAGGCAAAATTAATTTAAAACAATACGAATCCTAAAAAAATGTCTTAAAGTTTTTGCCATTTCTTTTCAGCAGCAGCAGTCGTTATACTGATTTATATACTATTTCTAAGCAAGTATAACTTGTAATTAGACTTTCCCTATCTATTCAAAATATAAAGAAATGGTAAGTGAAAAAAATTGCCTGTCAACCAACGTTACTACAACAGGTTGATTCAATAAAGTAAATTACAAATCGCGAGCCCAATGCGCTATATATAATAGCAAGAGTCTACAATTTCCGGAGGTTGCCATTACCATCTGTTGTTGGAAGTCTGACAGATTGCTTCTTCTAATAGAAGCGCGCCACTTTTTTAACTCGCATTTGACGTCAATGGACGAAATGGACGTCACCTTTCTCGTCTAATTTGGTCTTATTATATTGGACTGTCAGTTTAGTATAGGAGTTTCAAAAACAATACAAATGTTACTTTAATTATAAATAACATAATGTAATGTAGTTCCCACTAAATATAAGACAAAAACTTATCGCACAAAAAATAATCGTTTAATAAAAAGTATCGCAATATTATGAAACAATAATTGTATGCGAAATATTTTTGGAGACCATATTTTTAATCTGTGGTCATTATTTGTTCATTATGTCACACTTTAATTATATGGACGCGGAGGTAGGACTGAAGTACGAATACAGGTGCTACTCCAACAAACGTCGGCTCGGTGTGTCATTGAAGTGTCATAATTGGACCGAACTCCTCGTCATGTTATAGTTGAAATATTAACAATATATATTGTACACCCGACGTGTATAAATTGCTCAGACTTGGATAAATCATTTGCAGAAACGTTTCTTTGCTTTCATAAAATAAGATGACGAGTTTTAGATGGAATTTCATTTGCGTTGGCTAAATATATATTTGCCATATTTCCACTGAGCTTTGGAATTTCTATAAATCCTCTCTCAGCGCTTACTTACACGTTTCACACAGAGGCCGACGGTGGTACGTAGATAAAAGAGATTTAACCATAGTACTTGATAAGTCGAAGCTGTGATTAAAACAATGACAATATCCGTAACACCCAACCATAACCTTACAAAGTCTTTAGTTAGCGTAATTGTGTTTACAAATGAATAAATAAGCATTTAAATGTTTATCTTTCAGTAATTGCACGACGCGTCGCCTCACATTATCAATTCAACCCGCAGTCCAAAGACGAAGCTTCAAGATGCACATCCGCTAATGACTTCTACTAATGATATGCTGTTGCATTATTAACACTTGTTGCTTAATATTGTCGTTAAAATATAGGGCGAAAAGAGAATATAAAAAAGGAGAATATAAAAAATTACGTTTAGGCTACGAAATGAAATAAGAATATTTGTATCACAAATATTTTTCTACATCACAATAGTCCCGGCTTTATTTGTTAGTTATTATTGGTCTTTCATCTAGGATTCTCCACTTTTCTAGGTCTTCAATTTTCTCAGCTGAGTATTATTGAGGACCAAATCTAACTACTTCTGCTGAGTTATTCTAACTAAGTACTACGTGTATTTTAATAACATACATTTTATGTCATTGTATAAGTTGACAAAAATGTCTATATTCACTTATTATTTGTCCATCGCTTGTCTGATCGAAAGTCATTTATCAAATTTCCGTAATTTGCTTAGAAGGGATCGTCTCCAAACTTCGCTTCACGACAAAGTTTAGGCCTCTGGAGCAGGTCGTCTGATGTCACTAGTAATTGGATAGATGACGTTTACAAATAAGTAATATGACAGACGAAAGAAACTGTAGAAAAAAGTAAATAAAAACTTTGGCCAGAACTTTTTATAAACACAAATAAAAAACGAAAGGGTGACTTTATTAATTATTTTTTACCCCATACTTGTTTTAACGTAAACTAAGTCTGTCCAAAAGTTAGTTACTTTTTTAAAGTACATAATACATTTTCATGATAAAATTGAAGTTTGATCTTTATTATTTTTAATTTTATGTTATCTTATATTAGAATGGTTGGTTATTTTTTAAATTTAATAAAATCACTTTATGAAGGATGTATCTCATTTATTTTAACGAGGCAAAAAAATTAAAAATTAAAAACAAAACTAAATTAAACCGAGCAACAGATGACGTTCAACGGCAACAACTACAGCAGGGCGAGCTTGCTGTGAAGAGATTGTATTTTATATATACTAAAAGCACTAGTACTGTTTATGACCTACATTTAAAATACAAAGTTTTATTGAGTAAATTAAAAAAATATTAAGTATTTAAAAGTTTATTACTTTTCAATACTTAATATTTTTTTGGGATGACTAAAAAGAACAAAGTTATCAATCATTATCATATCTTAACTTACTAAGTAATGTAACATATGACAGCACTGTAATGTCATATACATATTTGATTAATTGTGGTAACGCACATAATCTTATTTTTATTACTAAATCTTGTTGGAAATATGTAAAATGTAAAATAACTATATAGTTGACTTAATTATTGTGATATGTTGTATAAGGCATAAGAGGTCCATGTCTCTGACAGAACAGGGACTCAGGGTGAGCCCCTAGTAGTTGTAGTTATTGTTTAAATACTATATATTTATTTTGAAAATATGGAATTTTAATTAACAAGTGCAGTTTGTTTTGCGTCCAACTAGATAACTTTTGCTGTCACACCACAGCTAATAAATGGAAGTAAAGGTTAATTTCTGAATGAGAGTCACACCCACAACCGTCGCTGTCACAGTCAGCTCCTCTTCCACTGACACAATGAACTTTGTTTATTCATATTTGTCGTATCACTCTACATCCCGATATCTCTACGATCACAGGCGTTTAAACACGATATAACCATATCCGCTTTATTGCCTTTGAAGTGGCCCTTCGCGAAATGATGGCTTACTCCCCGCTCGTTTATCTTTGCATAGTCTTTATGACTTTTAAACATAAATAAAATTAATATTATTATTATTTATATTTCAAACTTTTATTATGAAATTAATAAAAAAATAATTACTTAATATTAAAAAAATGTTCTTTAAGGCTGTTATGTAAAATATTTAGTTATACCTGCAACTGTCACCTAAATGAGGTAGTAACATTATAAATTATATTACTTTAGTAACATATTTCATTTCAAGATACATCGTTGGAACAAAAGAGCTTTTATTTTGTTCCCAAATCAAGGAAATAAAAAAATAATTCTCCTCGGAGACAATACAAAGAGGAAAATTCATACGATGTCGTAACGAGGACGGGCGGAGTGACGGACGGAAGGGCGACGTGTTACTTCCGGATGAAATTTATAGCCGATAGATCCTGTTTATGTTATATTCGGACCAATATATTTGTATTATGTTATAATATAATAATAACATTTTAAGAGAGAGCTTTTGTTGGGTTACATAGCTTTTGTTTCGTTAAGTCGGTCAGAAATTACTGTAGATTGGAATTTATATTACATATACATATAAGTTAATATACTTGCCTAGAGATGATGAAAACGATATATTATTATTTTATTATATTTAAATGACAATATAATCAAATTTGAATAATCAAAGATCAAGAAGACCATTCGTTCGTTTAAACAGTTAACGTGAAGCTTCAAGTTGAAGGAAAGTTCAGTCTCTTGTCGCTACGTCGAGGTCAAATGAAATGAACTTCGTAGATCCTTTCTGTAGAGAACACTTTGTGCTTTTATTATTTAGTTCACACTTTAGTACTAGTACCAATGCTCCAACCTTTCAGAGCACTATAAATAATCCTAGAAATACCTTATATAATAAATAATATATAGTAAAAAAAGGCTTTTAAATTTACGAAGATTTCAATTTATACTTACTTAATTACAAAACAATCTAGCAAGTAACGATAGACTGTTGCTTCAGTTAATTAGTGTTTTATCACTACGCTCTCTCACCGCAATATTTTCTCCATAAAATATATATTATAAGTAAATATATCATAAGTAGGAACCATAACAGTGAGTAACGCTTTAATTTTTTATTACTGAGATTACCTTTCTTACATTTTACTGAAGAAATGAAAAATAAAATAGAATAATAAATGTAAAATGATTCTAAGACTGCGTTTTCAGTTCGCAATTATCAAGTAAATTTGCATTTATTCTTATCTGAAAGATAGCGAAGTAACTCCAACACTCAGATATCGCAAGCCTGAGTGCTTCAATAAACTTGTAGTCTTTTAGCTTTAACGTTGTATGGAAGTGATAATTTTATATTAAATTGTATTTGAATTTGATTTGAGTAAAGCTACTGAAATTAGTTCGATTTATCTGTATGTTTCTTTTGTATTTTGTTGTATTACTGCAGTTCATATGACAGCCTGCAACATTGATGTTAAATAAAAGTTATAGGCTGCCATATGAACGAATATCACTCAATTGAACGAAATATAAGAAAGTGGTGTTTCCAGACCTCTCACATCATACGTTTTGTATCACATCCCCGTCTTTCGAGAAAATGTAGTCATTTTTAAATTAATCTAACTAACTTATTAATAAAACAGAAGAAAATCATCATAAAATTATACACTAAAATGTCACCAAGAGTCGAAGGTTTAGTGGCGATTAAAATAGTATTTAGATCACTTGAGTAATGCCTTTTCTAGTTTATTTACACTAACAAGTTTAGTGTATAGCTTCGATGGCGGTTGTCTTAAGATGCATCTCGTAGTTCCGGAGCTAGATTTGCAGCTTGGAGAATCTTGTTAGTTAATAAAGTTTGCTGACATTTGATAAGGTGTCTGTGTTAGGAAAAGTTTTACTTAAGTTTTGTTAATGCAGATGGAATGATAGATGCACATGACGTTTGTGGTGCAGCCGTGTTTTATTTAAAAAAGTAGGGAATTGCAATTTTGCAAGCTGAAAGTTTTGTATTAAGATAAATTGAATCAACTTCAGTGGACTGCACAATGAATCGTAAAGTCTTCCTTATTTCCGCTATCCTGGTGTGATAAAACTTTAAATTTGCAAGCAGTTACAGAATCTTAATTTTTTCCTGAACCAGTCAATAGTATGTTTTCTTCAACGTATCGCTTAATGTCATCATCTAAGCTTTCGAAGCTCCTAATATTAACAATTATTTTATCCGTTGGTATTTTTTTATATTTTTATTCTTTTAGTTTTTTGGGTCGGTTTTACTTTTACTTTTGAATAAAATGTAAAGAAGTCGATTAAATTTTTATGATAAAGCTATTGTTAATCTATAAACTATAAACACTACATTTCGTATGTTAGGAAACCGTTTCTAGTACTTTTCTACAACTAAAGGCCAAAACAAACTTAGCCACTCGTAGGTTTCTTGTTATTCTTCACTTTTTGTTAGTTAAACAGATCTCCTGTGTGAGATGACTAAACACAACCCCGTGTGAAGTAAGAAGAAAATAATAACAAAAACTCAATTCGTAATTGACTTAGGGTCAATCAATCAACTACTGTGGCACTTTATAACTGACGGTGTCGTCACTTACGTCATGATGACGTCAAAATCTTTTTTATACACTCATATACCGTTTTATGAGTTGTCTTTATGTGTTAGAGGCGCTTAGTGTGGCGCCGGAGGACAGCGAAATATTCGTTTAGACACACGATGTATGAACCATCATGTACGGCTGTAAGGGATTGAAGGAGAGGGAGTAATATTACTAGGTTGTGTTATGATCTATGAATTTGTTTGAGATTAAATTTAATTACATAATCTTAAATCTTGTTTCAATTTATCAACATGACTCCGACTACATTATATCGTCTGAACTTTCTATAATAACAATTGTAATAGAATCAGAGACCTTTTAATAATATAGCATTTTGTGATACAATAAATTGTTCAAAGGAATATTTGTAGGGCTGTTTGGAATTTTGCTATAATAATATATTATTACATATAACGATTAAACATAAAAGGCTTGTCCTCAAAGCGTGCAGTGAACGAATGACATCTTATTGCCACTTTAGAATTCTTTTTCCACGGCACTAGAAGCCGACATGAGTTGCTTTTTGTCTACGATGAAAACTTTTGTAATAAAATCATTTCATGTACATATACTATTTCTATATAAATATCGGTAACTTCATGTAACAGCTCCAGCTAAAGCTGTGTGGATCTCCTATCCCTTTTTTTGCTTTGTAGATGTGGAACTAGCTACCACTTTTCTTTACTTTAAAGGTAAAATATACGTCAAAATAAAAGTATGTGTAAACACATACATTATTTTTATAGAAGCTAAAAATGTAATACATATTTACTTTATGATAGTATCTAAATCGATTCATCAAATACGGTCGACGGCGGGCGCTCGTTTAAAATTTTTGAATGCAATTTTCACTGAACAGTTTATATTTATACCCTCACAATGTCACTTGCAAAGTGCATTGTGGCGGTTGTGGTGATAAAGGAGATGTATTATATCTGTGTATAGTTGTGAAATAACTGAACTAGCTGCATGGTTGCAGCTTCATATTCCTTAGAGTAAACACTGGTCTGTTACTGCTCGATTTTTTTTATGTACACGCCACGAGGTACCCGGGCCTTGTGGCGAGAAATATGCTACCGAAGACTGTGTAGAGGCGGGTAACCAGGCCCCTACACCAGTGAATGCTACTGGAAAACGATTTATTCAGCAGGCATTCCATCCAAGCCTGTTTAGAAGAACTAGAAGTTCATCGCTGGGAAGTATTCCACAAGTAGAAGCAGCAACTACAATGTCACAGAACAAGACTCCTGACACAGCAGCACCAAAACCACCAGACTGGCAAAGAGTCCCAGTAAGCCGGAGCAATAAGCGAAAACGGCAAAAACTCCAGTCTCCTTCACCAGAAAAAATTACAACAAATAATATGTTTAGTGAATTACCACTTGATCCCAAAGAAACATCTAATAAGCCAACAGAAAAACGGCCAAGTAAACCACCACCTATAATATTATATGGCATTGAAGACGTAAATAAATTTATTGAATTGCTACAATCCACAGCCGACAAGGAAAGCTTTACTATAAAAATTGTCAACAGAAACCAGCTAAGAATAACTTGTATAGACATAGCGATATACAAAAATATTATAACTGTTGTCCGTAACAAAGGACTCATAGGACATACTTTTAACTTGAGAGATCAACGATGTTATAGAGTAATTATAAAAAATCTACACCATACAGCTCCACGTAGTGCAATAGTAGAAGAAATTGAAAACACCGGAAACAAAGTCTATGGTGAAATAATAAACTCAAAATTTGGACCTGACAAGAAACCAACCTCCACATTCTTTGTCAATATCGAACCAGGCTCCAATAACGCAATAGTCAAAGATATTAAATATATTTACCATCAATCAGTTATAATAGAAGATCCAAAAAAGAAAACAATATTATCACAATGTCAAAGGTGCCAACAACATAATATGGTAATTCTAAAAACTATTGCATGAGACCCTACCGATGCGTAAAATGTGCCCAGGGCCATAAGACAGCGGATTGCCCAAAAAAAGATCGCAACACACCCGCACAATGCGCCCTTTGCCATGGCGCACACCCAGCCAATTATAAGGGATGCGAAGTCTACAAAGAGATCCTAAAAAGACGTACCAACCTTACAAGGAACCAACCATTCAAGGGTAAAACCCAGGAGGTGCCAAATAAAAACACCCTTATAGAAATTCGACCACATCCCAAAGAAACGCAAGAACCTCAACTCTACTCCGATGTACTGAAAAAGAAAAATCCAGAACCAACTACAACCAGCATAAGCAGCAAAATAGAAGAATTATTAATAAAACAATCGGAAAAATTCGATTTTATCTTACAACAGATGAGCACTCTGATGAGTCTCATAGCCACCCTGGTCGAAAAAATATCAAAATGACTGCCTTGAGAGTGGGCACCTGGAACATCAATGGACTTGCCCCAAACAAGGCTGAATTAGAACTCTTGATATACAATAACCAACTTGATGCTATTTTAATCTCTGAAGCACATTGTACAAATAAAAGTAAAATCAACATCAAAGGATGCAGTACTTATGTCACTACTCATCCTGATGGAACGGGTCATGCAGGAACAGCCATTGTAATAAGAAATTCTATTAAACACCAAGTGCTCCCAGAATATAAGACAAACCATATTCAGGCCACGACCATCGCGGTGGAAGGGAGCTGTGGACAAATAAACCTCTCAGCTATATACTGTCCACCGAGACATACAATAAGTGCAACAAACTTCGCAGAATACTTCTCAACACCAGGAGAAAGATTTGTGGCTGGTGGTGACTGGAACGCCAAAAATATATACTGGGGATCGAGATTGACAACAACTAGAGGTAGGCAACTAAAACTAAGCCTAGAGGAAAACAATCTCAGCTGTATTTCAACAGGAGAACCTACCTATTGGCCCGCGGATCCAAATAAAAAACCAGATTTGCTGGACTTCTTTGTACTAAAGGGACTGTCTATAAATTATTTGAAGGCTGAATCTTGCTTAGACAGTAGTTCTGACCACACTCCTGTTATTCTAACTATTAGTACATCTATCATTTGCTACAATAGGCCTGACACCTTGTGTAATCATCTTACTGACTGGGAAGGTTTCAGAGAGTATATTGAGGAAAGAATCGATTTAAAAGTCTCCTTGAAAACACCTGACGAGATAGATGATGCGACCCAATACATTACTAACTTGATACAAGTGGCTTGCTGGATTAATACTCCTCTAAAAAAGGAAATAAACTACCAAGCAGCTGGAAACATACCTCTCGAATTAAAACGTAAAATACTAGAGAAGAGAAGACTGCGTAGAGTATGGCACCAGACTGGGCATAGAAGTGATAAGACCGCACTTAATAAAGCTTGTAGAGAGCTGAAAGCCTCAATAGACGACTTAAATAATGCCACACTACAAAATAAATTGGAAAATCTAACTGCCACAAAATCGACAGAATACTCTCTCTGGAAGTTTACTAAAGCGTTAAACAGGCCCCAACAATACAAATGTCCCATTAGAACCCAATCTGGTTGGACCAAGACAAACAAAGAAAGAGCCAACATGTTTGCAAAACACCTAGCTGCCATCTTTACACCTAATGAAGGCAAAAATGCAGAGTTTGAGAACAAAGTCGAATGTACTTTACAACAGGATTTACAACTTTCCCTTCCCCCAAGACTAGTCAAAATCGGAGAATTGAAGAGGACTATAAATGGACTACAAAACAAAAAAGCGCCTGGATTCGATCTAATCACAAAAGAAGTTATCATGCAGCTTCCCAGGGTAGCATTGGTGTTTCTGATCGCTCTCTTTAATGGGGTGCTGCGTGTACAATATTTTCCCAGATTATGGAAGGTATCCGTAGTAACAATGATCCACAAGCCTGGGAAGCCCCCGGAAGATGCATCATCTTATAGACCTATAAGCCTCTTGCCTGTGCTGTCTAAGGTATTTGAAAGGATTCTCCTAAACAGAATATTACCCATACTCAATGAAAACCTTGTTATACCCCAACATCAATTTGGGTTCAGACAAAAGCACTCTACAATAGAACAAGTACATCGTGTGTGTGATAAGATAAGAGAATCTTTGGAAAATAAGGAATACTGCTCTGCAGTGTTTTTGGATATTCAGGCAGCATTCGATAAGTTGTGGCATAGAGGCCTTCTCTATAAATTAAAAACATCTCTGCCACATAGCTACTATTTGTTGATGGAGTCATACCTCACATGCAGAATATTCCAGGTTAGGGACGATGGAGAGCTATCCAATATCCAAGATGTATTGGCTGGAGTCCCACAGGGATCTGTACTTGGGCCCGTCCTATATACCATTTACACAGCTGACCTACCTGAAACACATGGGGTAACAACAGCTACATTTGCTGATGATACCGCTATTCTAGCGAGCAGTAAGGATCCGAACACAGCATCTGCTACCTTACAGAATAGCCTTGATAAGGTTGATGAATGGATCCAAAAATGGAAAATTAAAGCCAGCACAACTAAATCTGTACACATCACATTTACTCTGAGGAGGGGAAGCTGTGCATCGGTAAAACTGGGCGATAATATCATACCGCAGAGTGACTCTGTTAGATACCTTGATATGCACCTGGACAAAAGACTAACCTGGAAAAAACACATAAAGTCAAAACGAGATGAGCTGAGCATGCGGTTCAAAAACATCTACTGGTTAATGGCACGTAACTCCAAATTATCAATTGATAATAAACTTCTGATATATAAAGTGATCCTCAAACCAATATGGATGTACGGCGCACAGCTATGGGGAAGCGCTTGCGACTCCAACCTAAACATAATACAAAGGTTGCAAAATATTATCTTAAGAACTATTTCAAATGCACCATGGTTCATTACCAACACCGAGATCCATGAGGCCCTGAGCATTAAGTTAAAAATAACAGGGAATAAATACAAAACACGGTTAGAAAATCACCCAAACGACTTAGCCACCGCCTTAGCAACTATTAGTTACACTAAGCGACTGAAACGCCATGATATCTTGAAACTTGGCGACAGATGGTAAAGGATGAGGTGTCTCCTGCTGGGGAGCTCCTTAGACGTGACATAATTTACATAAAACAAATCTGCTTATAGTTTGGGACTGATTGCAGATAAGCACGGCAAAAAAAAAAAAAAAAAAAATATATATATATATATATATATATATATATATATATATATATATATATATATATATATATATATATATATATATATATATATATATATATATATATATATATATATATATATATATATATATATATATATATATATATATATATATATATATATATATATATATATATATATATATATATATATATATATATATATATATATATATATATATATATATATATATATATATATATATATATATATATATATATATATATATATATATATATATATATATATATATATATATATATATATATACATATATATATATATATATATATATATATATATATATATATATATATATATATATATATATATATATATATATATATATATATATATATATATATATATATATATATATATATATATATATATATATATATATACAGTATAAATACAGTCTATTTATATTGATTTTTTTGTAGATGAAAGACACACATAGCATAAATATTTTTTCATTTATGTCATCTCAAACTATCTTTATTATTAAAACACTATCACAATAAAAATATATAAGTAAGGAGCTTTGATAAAAAGCTTAGAGTAAACCGCTCTGATTCCTATCAAGTTTTTATTATCAACTGATTTGATGTCTCACCTGAAGGCGACAAAATCCGATAAGCTCCTCGTTCACGTAGGCTTTGCCATAAGTTTCTGCTATCTAACAATATTCTGTTTGTGAATGGATTTTGTAACGCTCTAGCGATTTTTAAGAGCTTGTACTATTTTGTAGGATTCTGTATCTCCTAAGAAAAAACGGAACCCTTATAGGATCACTTTGCTTTTCGTCTGCATCTCTCTGTATCAACAATGGTCAAGTTTGTTTTGTTTAAGAGCACTTAGCTTAGGTATCAGCTTAAAAGTAATATCAAATATTCCAGCTTACATTTCGTTACAATACGTAAGAAATTTGACTTCAAAATCAATGCAATCAAAAGATTCCGATGACGTTTATATGAAATTCACTGCGAAATTAAAACCTATATGTTATTAACGAAATTAACCCTCGGTATACAAGTGTAATTCGCATTTGAGCCACATTTTCCCTTTATTCTTTTATGAAATGAATAATGCAAATCGAATAAAGGACAATGACTCAGGCATTCTGTCTTCACTTTGTCGTCACTTTGTATTACTTATAACGAAATCATGGAGAGAAAGTTATTGAACAAATTACAAATCATATTAATAAAATAAATTATTAAGTTATCATTGCTATTAAAATAAAGATATACATATGTATGTATTGAGTGAGAATTAAGCAAATAAATCTACAAGAGCTTATGAGATGAGGTGAGATTTGTAGCCAAGTTGAACAATAACTTTATTGAAACTTTTAAATTAAAACTTTAGCATGCTTTTATTGAAACAGGCTTCACACATTTGTTTTCATATTATTTGTACATTTTCAGAAAATCGAATGTTCCCATCCAATATAAATTCGTTCGCGTCGTGATTGTGGGATTAGCAGATTATACGATGTAGTTGTTATTTGGTATATCTATGTTATATATAGTAATATACACACATATATATATACTTCAAGAGTATTTCCTGGTTAACTGGAAATGAAAGAAGACTGGTAAGTGACAATTACTGAGTGTACACTTTATGTCTTTATGTACAATTAGTGCATAATATGTAAAAAACATGTAAAATCAAGTCATACTAAATTGTTCGTTAGTTCTATATTCAGATTCAGAATGTTATATAGAAATATAATTTTGATATTTCCAAAAATGATACAGGTTTACTTTACAAATTTTAGATAACCCTTATCAAATTAATGTCGTGACAAATCTACTTACTTCACGTTCAAGGACGCCTTATCCACAACTGTTCAACCGTGGCGGGGATCTGGAAAAGAGACATTTATTTAACAACTAAGCGACATAATTTTTACTTAAAATAACAACACATACGTACTTGTTGTGTAAAAATAAATAATGTAAAAACATTTGTTTAAAATGTTTGTAATTAAATTTTAATATTAACAACAAATACCATTGTTTTCTATATATCTATATATATCAACCACACTATTCAAGCACTTAGTAATTTTGTCTAACTTAAGGACCCTGGTATATAACTTTCAAGATTGAATTGTATAAATCGCGAACCATTATTATTGGTTTAGAGAAGCACAACTAGTTAGCGAAAGTACACTAAATGAAACTTAATGTTAAATTTAATTTACCCATTAAATCCCTCAACGTACAAACAACATTGCGGGAGGACCTGGACAAGTAGCGTTTAAAGTTTACTTGCGTGTGTGTCGTGTAATACGTAAGTGTATAAAACAGAGATGAGAATCAATCGTTTTATTTTGTCAGTCGTATCTCTTTAATTTTATAATGAGACTTCGTTATAAGTTTAATTCGTAATATAATTACTAAAACTACTACGTGATATATTAACTCTATTGTTCTGCTATAATATATAGCAGTATATATCTGAACTACAAGTAAATGTTGATGTCTTGAAGGAAATAACTTAAACTTATTAAAATGTACATGAATACGGTTCAATAGGAATAACAGAGAAATTTGATTAAAACGATGAACTGCAGCTGTACTCAACTTTCATCGTATCGTGCACGTTATTTACACAAGATTCAACTATAAATAACTTGATTTGCTTCATGAAAATACGAAATATTTAAGCTTAACTCTTTTGTTATAACTACTTTGTTATTTGTATTAGTTTGTTTTGAATATTATTTTAGTTTTTAAGTGAAATTTATATTAAATTTTATATCTTTGCAATAAATGTTGTTAGGCATGAAAAGTAGTGTTTAAATTAAGGAATAGCTTAAACACTTACTTAAAACAAATTCACGCTGAAAGTGAATGTTCCAGGTATTATTACGCTTTTTCAGACTTCTTTGTTTGTAGTTATTAGAATTCATGGTTTTTTTCTATTTTTGTGCAAAAATTTATTTGGTTACGAAACCCCAAAAAGACAAATTAAAATTACTAAAGAAGCTATGATAAATGTTCAAGCATATTAGGTTTACATCGAACCTTCCCCTATGAGTCATTCAGTGCAGCTTTGACCTTTGTATTTTATTTCCATGCGAAGTGTAAAATTATGAGATCTTTTTTATTTAAATATTTCGCACTTTTTTATTGTATTTTCCTCGGCGGATTAACCTACGAACATAAAATAGGTACGACACACTCGGCACGAGTACTACTCGCACTTGATCGATGTTTATTATTTTTAATAATATTTGAAATTTTCTATATCATCTTAAGCCTCTGGAACTTCTACTACGATTGTATGAAAATAGTTACAAAAGCACTCTGAATTATTAAATATTTAAAGTTCTAAATGTCGTGCTAGAAATCCATTTACTTGCCAAAAGATTATACTGACTCACTGTAAGAGGATGACTAACATGGACGGAACTTTCAAAGCTTTACAGATTACTTTGGGAGCTAATTAAATGATACTTTAATGTTGCTAATACTATTGCGGTTATGAAGCAAATTTCTCCCGGACTATGAGACTCTGAATATGAAACCGATCTTACTAATATGATAAAGATAAACTTAAAGTCGTTTATGTCAATAATTGTTGTAACATTGGACTTAATTCAATTCATTCATTTATAACTTTGTCTATAAGTAACTATTTGTTTTAATAAATATTTAGTGACTCATCGTTATGTTTTCTTTTATATTAGAAATATTTTACTTAGAAGTAACACCATTGATTACATAAGTATGAATGTTAATACAATGTTCAACTCACTTCAAGAACATCTATCGTTTATCTATGTTTTGTTTGAATTTAAATTCTATAAATTTAAAGGAGATCAAGTTTAGATTTATTTTATTTTATCACAATTTCTTCAGTTTTTTATTATAAAAAACACAGAAACATTAGATTTATTCAGAATATAGAATTAGTTTGTGTTTAGTTTATACTCAGGAGTATAATCTATAGGCATAACGAATTTCAATTTCAAGTCATAATGTGTTGTTCTAATAACTCATAATATATTATTATCGTATATACGTACGTTGTCATAAAACTAATAAATCTATCGTCGTGCCAAGAAAGCATCTCTGATAGATTTACTAAAGCGTACGCTTCAATGCAATATTCCAATTGACATGAATAAAGCGCAGCCAGCACCACGTAGATGCTGGCTGGCCTATTAGAATTATTCCAGTACTAGGAAAGATTTTTAATTTAAAAGCAATATGAATTTAAAAGGTAAAGAAAATAATAACATTGTTTATGAAAGAAGAACTTTCTTATTTTAAACTTCGCAAGTAAATCCTTCTCTTATAACATAATGTTAAAATGAAATCGTTTGTTTGATTGAGTTAAGCATTACGAGAAAAAGGATCGTGTTTCAATGGAGTGTCTTTTATTGAGAGTGCCGAATGAGTGTAATGAGAGATAGTAATTTTGATTTTACGAAATTTAACTTTTAATATGACAATGTCCAAATAATTAAAAGCAAACTTTCAGAAACATGTTCTGTAATTTTGTTGTGTTAAGTACTTTTTCTAATTCGAAACGGTTTCTAATTATTCTACATCTTTGTAGTACAGCAAAATTCTTGCAAAATTCTTTCAGCGTACTGTATTAGAAAAGCTCTAACTAGCATTTTTCAAATTCATATGGTTTCACTCACACGAGCTTTCAAAACAGTCTTAGTACTACTTACAAAAGCTCTACATGAAATTAGAGTCAATTTGAAACTAGTCTTAAAAATGATTTACTTAGTGACCGATGTATTGTGTCACAGTAGAAGATGTAAGAAAGGCAATACTCTATATTTACTACAATGTTTAATGATTTAATGAAAAATCCAAATATTACATACAGTTGGTGTGATACACATGTATAATGTTTATTTTTACTAATTAAACAAACAAAAAATGTTTAAGTTATTTGTCAAAGTTCCGGGACAACCAGTTAATAAAACTGGAGATTTCATAGAATGTTACGATGGTTAGAAAAATGATGTTCTTTTATAAGCGAAGGTATTTTTATATAAAATTACTTTCTAAATCCGTTTTACCAACTTACTATGGCATTGCTGTTACTATGTAGTAATTATTTATGTATACAATCAGATTGGTTCCCTAGTTCAAGTTCTTAGAACTGTACTAATGTCCTCAGAGTTAGACGTCAACCGTGACAAAGTAAACGTTATTGATTGATGGAGTGTGGGATTGAGATATAATTTTATTCTTGGATTTATTATTATTCATGAAAATAGAAGCGAGTTAAATTTACTTTTTTTTTAATAATCTTGTAGAGTCTCCTTACTACGTATATGGTTTATTATTTAAAATTTGATGCCTCTTAAAAAATATTAAAATTCTCTTTAAGCGAATTTAAAGGACACGAGTCCTGGTGAAGATGGTGTGCCTTATTCTTTTATTGTCAAATTGAATGAAAAATCTAAGCGGTTATTTTTAAATTTGGCTAATAATATATTTAAATCAGGCAATATCCCCAATACTTGGAAATCTCAAATAATCATTCCTATCCTCAAACCTGGCAAATGTCCCTCTGACCCGAATTCCTATAGACCCATTGCCTTAGCATCCACATTATCAAAAATTGTTGAACGGCTTCTGAAGAACCGTCTGGAGTGGATAGTGGAAAGTAGAAACATCTTAGCGCCCTCTCAGTTTGGCTTTAGAAAGGGCTTAAGTACTATTGATAGTCTCAGCGTTTTTACTACAGACATTCGACGAGCTTTTGCCAAAGGTGAGTATTTAGTTGGTGTATTTCTGGATGTTGCATCAGCATATGACAATGTTCTTCTTCCGGTACTCAGGCAGAAATTGCATCAGCTGAGTATTCCACCGAGGATGACTCATTACATATGTAATTTGCTGACCGGTAGAACGGTATCTGTGAAACATCCGCTTCTTACTGTACCTCCCAGACTTGTCTGGAAGGGTCTGCCTCAAGATTCGGCTCTTAGTCCTCTGTTATATAACATATATACACATGACCTCGAATTGTCTGTTAATAACTTTTGTAACATTCTTCAGTACGCTGACGACATCGTCCTCTATTATAGTTCAAAGTCAATGGAGGACATTACTTATCGTCTGAACGCTGCTTTGCACTATCTAAACCAGTGGCTCTCTGGACATGGCCTGGCGCTATCTGTGGATAAGTGTCAAGTGGTAGTGTTTACCAAAAAGAGAAATATACCAAATTTTCAAATATTTAGTGAGAATATTCCCATACGGATTAAAGAGAATGTAAGATTCCTACGCATGATACTCGACAAAAGACTGAACGGAATTGCCCATGCTGAATATATCAGCAAAAAATGTGAAAAAGGCATCAATGCTTTAAGAGCTGTGTCTGGTGTGTGGTGGGGTGCTCATCCTTATTCTCAAAAACTGCTGTACAATGCTATAATCCGTAGTCATATTGACTATGGGTTATTTGTTTTAGATCCCTTTAATAAAGTAGCTACAGAAAAAGTCAATCGTATACAACATAAGTGTCTACGGATTATTATAGGTGCAATGAAGTCTACTCCCACCAATGCACTACAAGTGGAGTGTGTAGACCCTCCTTTTCCTATTCGCCGACAATTCCTCTCTGATAAATTTGTTAGTAAAATGTTACAGCTGTCCTCCCATCCTTTAAGGTCTAAGTTATCTGAATTATATGAACTTATTCCTCGTGGCAAGCCCTTGCCTTACTTGCTGGATAGCTTCCTTAGACTAATCTCCCTCCCTCACCCCTTGTCTTCCTCTCCATCAAACCCATTATTCCTTACATCTTATAACGCTCTTGTCCATTCTCCGCATGTCATCACAAATCTTGGCCTTACCAAGGGAGATCCTTGCATCAACACCAAATTTCAAGAGCTGGTTAATGAAAAATGGTTGAATCATGTCCTCATCTTCACAGATGCTTCAAAGCTTTCGCAGGAGAGCTGTGTTGGTGCAGCTTGCTGGATTCCAAAATTCAAAATTATTTTACAATTTAAATGTCCCCCCGAATCGTCAGTGTTTACAGGTGAGGCTGTTGCTTTGTTTGAAGCAGTCCTGTTTGCACAGTCCCATGACTTTAAACAGACGGTTATTTTTACGGACTCGTTAAGCTGCTTAATGACGTTGAAGGAAAACCCGTTTCATAGTAGACTAAAATCTTCAATTGTTTTAAGGATTCGTGAAGAATTGTACTCATGTCACCTAAGGGGTTTGGACGTTACTCTCGTGTGGATTCCAGGTCACTCTGGAATTAGTGGGAACGAATCTGCAGACTCTTGTGCCAAATTAGCCATCCAGTGTGGTACTCTTGACCACTTTTATAACTCTGCCCAAGATCTGCTCGCCCTGGCAGATATTCATCTTTATAAGAACTGGAATAATTTCTGGGATAATTCAAAATCAGTTAAAGGTAAGTATTACGCCCTAATTCAACCTAATATTCCAAAGCGACCGTGGTTTTTTACTCAAAAACATATTGATCGAAGGATTCTATCAACAATATGCCGCTTACGTCTTGGACATGCGTGTACGCCTGTGCATTTGGCTAAGATCAGGGTCAGGGACCATTCGCTGTGTGAATGTGGCCTTGACGATGGCTCTCCTTCTCACATCCTTTTCTCTTGTCCTAAGTTAACTCGTCCCTTGTATGATATTCTTCCCAACAAAGTTCCTCGCCCTCTTAATGTTCAGTGTGTGTTAATGTTTGTGTTTAGTCCTCTATGTAAATTTCTATGTAAATACATTAAGTATAATAATATTAGATTATAAACTAACACCCATGTAAAATATTTTTATTCAGTACTAACCTAATGTATTATGTGTATATACTGTAATTCTTACAGATTAAATTTGTTTTAGGTGAAGGATTTTTTATTGGATCTCTTTTTTACATGCATTCTATTATTGTGTGAAGCTTATTTTCTTTTTTCACCGTACATTCTCCTTCGTGTATTCTCCAAACAACGTGACATTGGCGAAGTGAATTGTGCTCAACTGGCACGCTCGGAACGCCATTACCGTAGAACAGAACAGAATTCTCTTTAATGTTTTTTATCACATACGTAGGTACTTTAGTATAAGATTTTTTTTGTTAGTCGTTAATAGTTATTACATTATTTGTGAGCACATATAGATGTGCTTTATTTAACTATTCCGGGTAATAGATTTTGTTATATACGTTTTTACAATAACTGTATAAAATATATTCTCAAATAGGATTTCGAACCCACTTCCGTCGCGGGAATCACATTTCAGCACGAGGGTACAAAAATGACAAGCAAAATATAAAATTTAAAGCAGCTACTCGTAGGCTCTGAATAAAAAGCCGCCCTTTTAAGATGATTGCGTAAACCCGGCACTCAATTTATTTACAGTTACTATCTAAGTAAACCGCTTTGATTTCTATTTGAATTTGGTGCTTTTATTGATTTTTTTTAATAGAACCATAAAGTAAGAAATATTCTTGTGTTCTTTTTTTTGTTTCTATCTACGTTCTATACATTAGGGACGCCTATAACTATAAGTCTGCCAAATTGTGCAAATTGACTGTTATAAAGTGATTTAAGACCATATATACATACAAATGCTAATGATCGTGCAAATAGTTTTACGAAGAAAAAAATATTCGATTGAAACGTTTATATTTATCTTCCCCAGATAGGGACCGAGATCCTAGATCAGAATATGTATATATACAAACATACAGACTAAGATGTAAAAATAAATATACATATTTTATATATTGATTGATGATGATTATGATGACTGATTTGACATACCTTCATACATTTTTCGTATAAAATATTCAATGTGTGAATTAACAGATAGGAAAATTATGAAGAGATGACTCGTCAGATGTCAATAACGGTGTTGACTTAAGATATGTTCCCGCGACGGGTTGTCTTTTGTGAGGACGCGCTCTATCGTATCAATCGAATGAGAGTAATATGAGGCTTTTTGTAATATTTTGTGAAAATAAACAATATACACTACGAGATATTTGATTGAACGCATTCTTGCAAAAACTTTATATTAAATACTTAACATAGTAATAATTGTCATAGAGGACTATCTCGTTTTATAAAATCATACTCTGCTCTCTTACTTATATCACAGTTTGAACGTGCACGCCACTCTTGGCTGATTTGATTTTTACTTGCTTATTTTCGGGAACATAATGTCGAAGGTATGAATGGAACTGTAGAAGGTATTTGTTATATTTATTTGATATCAGTGACATCATCATGGTTAATTATTAATTTGATTTATAGTTTCGTTGTGTGTGGTTCAAAATTCGCAAAGGAGAAGATTTAGTTTCATTTTACTTGATCTGATAAAGGTCATAATAAACTTTTCGATGCTCTATGCGGGACGTAAAGTTTTAGTTCAATTAAGGACTCCTATACGAGCGTACAGTCAACAATTAAGTGACTTCTACCATAAAAGTTTAAATCTAGCAATAAAAAAACAGGTTAAAAATAGAAATTTCAAACAAAAGCTGTATAAAATCTAAAAAAAGATGTCATGTTTCAAAACTTAACATTGTAAAACTGCCATATTATAGATTATAAACTTTATCAAAGCTCGAAAGTTGAAGCTTTGAATATTAAACGAAACGAAGGATATGACGGATTTGTAGTAAAAAGAGTTTATATCAGTTGTTGCTAAATATAAACAGATAATAAAGGTCTAAATAAATCTACGTTTAACCTTTGGGAAGTTTTGGCAGCGACACAAATGTATTGTAAATTCAAAATTTAATCTCAGCTTGCGATTTCTATAGAAATATGAATATTATAATAATATATATTAGAATAAAATATATTTAGAACCATATTTCAGTCTCAGTTTTCTTTTGGTGTTTTCATAATTTTGAATTTTCAAAGGTGAGGTGAGGTGAGAATAAATTTCCGATTCGTAATTGTTTTAGTTACTTAAAGTATGATCCTTGTGTTAACTTAATTGAAATACATATTTAAGTTTTATACAATAATTTCTAAGTAACACAATTTAACGTAAAAGCAGAGATAGCATATGAAGTTTTAAAAGCAGTGAATACAAATAATTTGAGTGACAACACTAACCTTATCATTATACAGAAAAAAAAACAAAATGTTAATAAAATGGATAAGTACTTTTGAATTAAATTATATAAACCATAAACGTAGGGCGCTGCGGCTAGTTGGCTAGAACTTTATCAATAAAACTTTCAGCGTCAGTTTGCGGTTTATCTTAACTTTGAGATCTCTTAACTAACTGTTTGCTGTTATTGCATTTGCCTTAAAATGTTAACCAATTTACAACAGATAACACTTTTTTCATTAATTCTCTGAATGGGAGTTTAGATCACAGGCGTCGAAGGTTCAAGACATTACTCCAGTGACCTACCAGTAAACAAAAATAAATTCAATTTCGCTAAAAAAGAGAAATTTTAGCATTTCATAGTATCCCTTGTAGGCTCATTTTTTAAATTTTTTATATCGTATCTTACAGTATGTAATAATTTAACGATATTACATTTGAATAATAAAATATATTTTCCACGCTAGGGCGGGCGGTGGACTGCGAGCGGTGGGCGGGCGGTCTCCATATATAGTTAACTTTTAGGAAAATACAATAAACCATAATCTACTGCAAATATAATGAAACATTATTTATCTTTATAATATTATTTTACAAACAAAAGGATTGTAAAAATAAATTTTCTTATAGAAGTCTTCCTCAATTTACGCTTTTTTACTAATGTAACATTTCTAAAGATAATGTTGATCTTATGCTTACATTAAACAATCTGTGTCAACTAAACTTCTAATCGAGTCGATTTATCGATTCTTCGTATTGCATAAGAAACAAGAAAATATTTTTCTTGAAAGTTAATACGATTCCAAACGTTTACACAGCACTAAACAGCTTGTTTTTACAATACAGTTGTAAATCGATTCAATAAAATAGACTTTTAATAAATAATGGTTAGTTTTAAAGTAAAGCTTCGAAGACAATTAAATATGTAGTGGAGGCGATTCTCGCGCGAACTTTACGACGCGTTTTGTTCGCAATCGCAGTGTTTACAAACATCGGCTTCTGATATCTATTTTGTTCAGTTTACGAGTATATGTGTTATCTGTGGTATCCCACTCTGACACGTGACGTCACAAGGACAACAACACGTGCCACTGCATTACAATGGCGTCTGTCTTTATATTCTAATAGATGAATTAATATGTAATACAAAATCAAAAACATTAAACCTCATTCATTGTTTAGAAAGAAGTGGTCTTTCTTCAAAATTGCTCAAAAGTTAAATATATGTCACACATATGTTTGGTAAGCCTTGTAGTAAATTGATTTTGAGAGAGAAATATTTTTCGTTCTACTTTAAATTAATGTTAAAAGTGTTTGATAGTCTTCTTAATAGCACCTCCCACACTGACACTGCGTTTTGGAAATGTGTACGCTTATTTGTATTGTAAAAGATAAAAATACTGTGAGATAATAAACTGTAAATAGGAAAAAGGATGAAAAGTGATTTCCTGATTCAATGCATCGTAAGGTGACTATAAGTAAGTAGCGTAAGTTCAAATCTTGTTTAGGGCAAACGTTTATAAATATTTCATGTGTTGTCACAGTGTAGTCGGGCCTAGTGATATATTGAGTTTTACTTTTCTCCATATAACTGTGTGTGCGTCTCTCCACTTAACTACAGTGGAATATGTATGTCGTATATATAATTTAAATTCATACTTGATTAGATTAGACGCTGTTAAATATCAATATGCAAAATGCAATTTTCATATACATATGAGCGGCAAGTCTCACTTCCTATAAAAATGTATGAAAATAAATATAAGTATAAAGTAAACAGATTACTTACGAAATTATAGACTTAATAACAGCAAAACAGGTTTAAGGTCAATATCCGCCTTCTCCTTCAATATAATAGATATTGGCATACTTCAAGGGCCACATTCTCCTCACGTTTAGTAAACACTTGGCCGATGTGTTCGGAGCTCCGTATAAACATTAAACGATTCTAGCGACTTATTTTGTATTTATTATTTTTTTCTAATGTTGATTTGAAAATTGAATTATGTTGTCATGCTTAAAGTAAACGTATGCATTTATGTGTAGGTTGGTGTCAGTGGATGAGACGAACGAGGTGTGAAGACAAAATATGAGTACGACAAACTTTTGAACATACAACTTGCATTCAAAGAAAGCTCGTATTTGCGTGTAGTTACCCTTAAATCATACTAATAAAGCTATATTGTTGAGTAGCGCTTCTGTAATTCAATTTACAATTTTCCATTTTATATTGTAAGTACTATTGTTAAGGACTAGGAAGTGTAAAATTATAATTATTTATTTGGCTTTACGTTATTAAATAAAATCTTATTATAATTACAATAAAGATACATATTTTGAGCCTGAGAGCTTAATTCTGATGAGTTGTCGTGACATGACATTCTCATATCAACTTTAATGAACACCACGGAGACAAAAGGCGACCGCTCTTTCAGTCTCGAGCTTCAGTAATCTCGTGAAATGATGTGTTTAATGAAATTGCCACAATTCATATAAATGTCAACGCCAATTCACTGAAAACATGAATCTTACTAATTTCTTATTGAGTATAATTATTTATTTAATTATAATTAATGTACGGTGCCAATAACTATCTAAACAAATTTATATCAAAATATGTTGAACTTCTCCATAAAGTTTGTTGACATATAGTTTATTTGAAGGAAAACGTAGTTATTGAAAGCGATTAAGGGTAAAAGTACAAGCAAACTTGATATTCATTCAATGACAAGAACACGAACAATGACACAAATTCGATTGTCTTCGGAGCTTTGTTACTTTACTCTTTAAATCTCCTTTACTTTGGTTATTTTAACAGAAACAAATCGAGTCTCAGAATTTGTTGATTGATCCTCTTTAAATAAGCTTATGTGATTATAATTCTACCAAACAAAGAACTGGAAAATAATACAATAGAATATATTTAAATATTTTCATATACCATATAATATAATGAAACAGTAAAATATTTGTATATGCGTTAGGATAGGAAAGAGCAATGACAAACTTGTAATAGAACGAACTGAGCTTGTGACTTTTAATTTTTTTGTTTTAAATTTGTTCTTTTAGTCAGTGTGGACTCCCACATCTTCGGAAGTAGACTGCGGACGGATTTAAATAATTGACTTTTTTTGTACCAATAATATTTAATTCATAGGTTATTAGAAAAAAATACAGACAGTGTTTTTACCGTATCTTGTATATTACATACATACATACATACATAGCTTCACGCTCTATCCCTAGCGGGGTAGTCAGAGAGAACGGAGCGCCAAACGCTGCGGTCCCTGCATACCTCTTTCGCCTCGTCCACTGTCATTAACCTCTTCATGCATGCTCTCCGGGGAGTCCTCATGCTTTTTACGTGACCTTCCTCCAGTATCTTCGATACTGTGTTTTCGAAAGTCAACCGAGGTCTCCCCTTACCTCTCTTACCACTCACTTTTCCATCATATATCTTTTTTACCATTCTTTCGTCACTCATTCTTTCGACGTGCCCAAACCATCTGAGCACGTTCTTCTTCATTCTTGCTGTGACATCCTCGCTGGTACCTACCATCCTGTGTACCTCTTTGTTGCGGATTCGGTCAGCTAAGCTGACTCCGCATATCCTTCGAAGAGATCGCATCTCCACAGCATTCATCTTTCTTTCATTCTTCTTCTGTAATACCCACGTTTCACTGCCATATAACAGCGTCGGAACCAAAACTGCATTGTGTACGGCCAAACGTGCAGCGACGCTGACGTTCTGCCGTCTCAACAACGCAGCTAAGGCACCGTTCGTTCTGTTACCGGCAGCAACACGTCTTTCCACATCCATTTCGTATCTACCATCTCTACTTAACATACTTCCCAAGTATACTACTTCGTTCACTTGTTCCAATAATTTTCCATTCACGAAAATCTTGCATTCCGTCCTTTCCTCGTCTCTTTCAAATACCAGAACCTTTGTCTTACTTGCACTCAGGTTTAGACCATTAGTTTCACACCCGTCTTTCAGAATGGTGACCAATGCCTGCAACTCGCTTTCTGATGATGCAATAAGCACTGCATCATCTGCGTACAGCAAGCAATTTACTTTCAAGTCACCCACTTTTACACCCATATCACTTTCTTTCAGTCCTTGGAGACAGCTATCCAAATACAAATTGAACAACCAAGCCGACATGGCACAACCCTGTTTGACACCCGATTGGATGCCAAACCGAGGCGACATGTCGGCTCCTACTCGCACACAGGCTGAGTGATCTCTATAAAGAGATTTTACAGCCTGCAGCAAGGGTCCGTTCACATTGTACCGGGGTAGTATCTTCCACAACTTCTTTCTCACAACCCTGTCAAACGCCTTCTCCAAGTCCACAAAAGCACAGAAAACCTTTTGGTTTACAGCCAAAAACTTCTCTGTGATCATACGGATGGAAAAGATCTGATCCATGCATCCTCTTCCAGGTCTAAAACCTCCTTGGGCCTCCCACAGTAGCCTTTCGGATCTGTCTTGCATTCTTCTCGCTAAAATTTTTGCATATACTTTACCACCTAAGCTAATCAAACTGATTGCCTTATAGCTTGCACAGTCTATCTGTGAACCTTTGCCTTTATACAAAGGCACGATGACTGCACCTTGCCAATCATCTGGGACCTCCAAGTCCAAGATGCGAGGTCCACCATATTTGATCATATCGGCAGTAACTCCATCCGCTCCCGCTGACTTACCACATTTCAAGCTTCTTATTGCACTCTCAACTTCTTTTATACTGATTTCGCCATCTGCTACATCAAGACTCAGCTTGTCGCTATCACTTGAGGCAGAAGCGTCATCACATTCATACATCTCCTTGTAGAATTCCGCCCATCGCTGCAAAACGTGTGATCTGCTTGTAAGTATCTCACCGTCCTTCGAAAGCACCCCTTTCATTTTAAAGGTTGACGAACAACTCCGTGAATCACTAACTTCTCGCCAGAAAAGCTTCGTATTATCCCGGAAGTTGCTCGTCAACCTTTCATTTCTTTTACTCTCGGTTCTTTCACGCTTCATCTTTATCAGTGCTTTCGTTTGGTGCTTTTGCAGCTTACACTCTTTCTTTTTAATCTCTCTCATACTTTTATTCTTACTCGAGGCTTTATAATCCTGCCATGCCTTCTTCTTTCTTTCTACAGCATCTTTCACTTCATCATCCCACCATTCGTCACGCTTTTTACTAAAGCCTCTTTTCCTTGTACCACATACCTCTGTCGCAGCTTCCACCATGCAGCTCCTAAGGTTCTGCCAGCATACTTCAACACTTTCATTTCCTATTTCACAACTGTCAAGCTTTTCGGAAACCCTTTCTATATATTCCTCTCTGATCGGTGGATCTTGAAGCTTCCAGCTTCTTATGCGATAATTCGATTCCAAGTATGAACACCTCGTGCGGTTACGCCATCCTACGAACAAACCCCTAAATCTAGCAATTACTAGATAGTGGTCCGTTCCCAAGTCGGCACCCCTAAACACACGTGTGTCCATCACTTGTTTTCGAATCCGCTGATCCACTAGGAATAAGTCAATCATACTTTTCTCTCCCATGCGCTCCCACGTATACATGTGAATTTGTTTGTGGTCAAACATCGTGTTTGCCACAAACAAATTCCTTTCCTTGCAAAGTTCCAAAATGAGCTTTCCAGCCTCATTCACTCTTCTGTCACCATAATGACCTAACACACCTTCGTAACCACTTCTCGCGGTTCCGACCCATCCATTCATGTCTCCACATAATATTAATTTTTCATTTCCTCTAACACTGCTTAGAACATCCCTGACACTCTCCCAAAACCCCTCAAGTTCGCTCAATGAAGCTGAGGATATCGGCGCATATGCTACCAACAAGAATATTCTTGTAATCCCCAGCTTGAAGCGAACCCAAAGCAGTCTAGGGTTGATCGCCTCGTACTCTACCACTGCACTAACCAATCGAGAGGACAATAACACACCTACACCTTGACAACCGCGTTCGCTCTCTGGAACGCCGGCCCAGAGAGCGACGCGGCTGCCCGGCAAATCGGTTGCATTATTACCCTTTCGCTTGGTCTCAGTCATACAAATGACATCCAAATCTCGCTCATCCATCACATCTAATAGCTCATTCATCTTCTGGTCCATCCCTCCTCTTACATTCCACGCAGCTATTTGTAGCTCCGTCCTCCACTTCCCGCCGTTCCGGACATGGCGTGCTGGGTGGCGGTCCCCAACGCCGCATTCGTCTCCACTTTTCACACCAGCGGGGACGCACTGGTGCGCGTCGCCTCGGGGGGACGCCCTAGCATTGTTCTCCCGTATGGTGCTCGTGGCTGTATATTAATAATTAATAATACAGTTATATATAATACAGTTATATCTTGTATATTAATAATAATAATAATCTTGTATATTAATAATTAATAATACAGTTATATCTTGTATATTAATAATTAATAATACAGTTATAATACAAATAGTATTTAAAGGACCGTCGTGACGCAGAGGCATAGCGTGGCGGTTTGTTAGTTCTACTTCTCTGACAATTAGGTAAAGCGTGGCGTTGAATTCATCTATTAAATACACAACACTTCAAAAGGTGGAAAGCGGGGAACAGGAAGTATAAAAAAATGTCTAAAAATATCTCTAAACTACAGGAAGCAAAGATCTTATAAATTAATATATTTGTGCTCTCTATATCGACCGGTACAATGCGGAAATACTGTGATGATTGATCATAATTTTTCACTAACGTCTCTTAGTAATTACTTAGGCACTGTATTAAAATAAATATAATCAGCAAAGACGTTGAGATTTATTCCAATACTCACAATCTAATAATCCAATTAAGATAACACACAACTAAGAAGCAAGAGATGTACACAGTTTTAACACGCGATTATATCTTTTACGGCGATGAAATGTTTTTATAGACCGTATTCCTGAGCCCTGTTTCTTTAAACACAAACCTTTATAGTACTAATATGTAGTGAAGTTATGAACGCTCCTGTAATAGAATTATTTATAAAGGCACCAGCTGACCGGCTAGGAGCATATCTACATTCGGTGTAGAGTTGACAGTGAGTATTGAGTTACAATAAGCGAGCTTTATGTTGGGGATATTGTTTAAATTATTTAGAAAATTAAGCCCAGATATATCGCACCTATACACAACTATGTGCCCCATATATTGTATAACGTTATAAGCAGTATTGTGGTTTCGTCTACTCGATGACAATTTGATATATAAACATACCCTGGGAAAAATTTAACTTCATATTCACGCACAAAGTTATATTCAACTCGTCGTATCTACTCATACAGTCAGACATTGTTTTACTGAGCTACGACGACATAAGCTATGTTTATATTATACAAATTAATGATGAATTATGTTACTTTAAATTCATAAAATAAGAACTGTTGAAATTCAGTTACATCCCTGTTAGAGTTCTATTCTATATGTTAACAATCATTAAACAATTACAAGTGAGAACGATTTGCGTGAGTGTGTTCTTTCATACAATATGAAACGAATTGTTACACGAGCGTCTGTGATGTATGGTAACTATCACACTTCACAGACGCTCGTATGAAGTTTTTTGTGCTCTGTCATAGTTTATATACGTTTATACGTACATATATAAACTACAATCAATAACTATATATTTGTTGACTACCTCATCGAGCTTATAATGTTTCTAAATATGTTAAATTATTAAACTTGACATCTTCACTGTGATTCTATTACAAAATTTCTTTACAAGCTTACGAGGTTGAAATGGCTCGCGTCTGATTGCGGGTCCCACTAGGGAGAAAACATTACTTTCTTGTCCTTTGTTTCGCAAGTTCTACTTCTGTACATCTCTATATATAAGATTAATGTTTAAGTATAAGTAGAGGCTTTGCTTATCTTTATTGAATAAAGTACACATGAAATTTATACCAAATTTTAGTTGAACAGTTTCTGAAAAAATAAAATGTTTAAAGTAATCAAGTAATTCTTCTCAGTAAGCTAAAAACGAAGTGAGAGGTTTCTATTTATGTCACAACTATAGAATAGCGAAATTAGAAAAAAGACAAAAAATTTAGTATAATAACTATTAATATTCTATACTAGAGAGAGAGAGAGAGAGAGAGAGAGAGAGAGAGAGAGAGAGAGAGAGAGAGAGAGAGTCGTTGATTATTGAACCATCGAAAGATCGTATCGTTAGCAAAAAGTTCAGATACTTGACATGGATGAATAAATATCAATAGTTCATTCATTCATTCGTAGGTATTATCTGAAGCAATATCTGAATAAATCTAAAACAATCTATAATTCACGCACACATTTATGGATATGCCTAAATAAATTACATAAAAATAAAAAAAAATTGAAGGACGTTATAATTTTTCCAATTTTACTATATATTATTCTCGTACATGAAAATGAACGCCCTTCTACCAAAGAATTGTAGCGTATTTAGCAGAAGTCAGTGAAAGGGTTTAATTTTTAGTTACTATCAAAGCAATAATAAAAGTATCAAGAACTTCAAGAAACATATTTTCCACGTTAATTAGCTGAAATAATCACGCTTAAGAGAGTCCCTGAGGGCCGGAGTGAAAGCGCTCCTTAGAAAATGGCTTTTCACTCTCGTAATAAAGGCACTTTAGTTATTTGCAGCGTGAATGGTAGTACACTTATTCTGTCTAAAAAAATTTTATTCCTAACAATATATGTTTACAGTATTTGTATGTATTATAATTTTACATATGTATATGTATATCTTTTACTGATACTGTAATAGTAATACTCTGAGATCTTTAGTCACTAAATGAGAAGAGCGGAGAACGAATGGGCAGTGGAATATTTACATTAGTTGTATTTTGTCACAAAATGGAAATTAACTATTTGCCCTAAAATCAACAAAATATTCTAAATATAATTGTCATTGAGATTAAAATTTCCTGTATAAAAACACACAAACCAAAGCTTTTCGAGCAATGTAGTTACTTCACATTAAAATTAATTTCTCCAGTGCGGCACTGTCTGGTGAAATGTGACCTGTCACTTATGACACTCGCGAGACTCCCGCGACACGTCCGAGACAAGTGTCACGAGATCACGCGAGATTTACCTATGTTTAAGTTACTTTTAATACTTATTTCATTGTAGAATCCAAGCCATTTGTCTTCTGTCACTAGTTGTGTCTAGCTTCTCAACAAATGCTCTATTTCAGAGAAAATATATTAAATCTGTTTGCATTTGCTATATGAATTCATTTTTACTACAAATTGATTACGACGTATGTTAGTAAAACACTGCAATATGTAGTGCACAGTATGTAAGGTAAATCTTTAAATACCTTGTTATGTAGTATGAAATTTCTGCTTGCTCACTCGCGACCGCGGCCGTATATGAATTATTGCAAGATTATATAATTATCAACTCTGGACTTCTCCATTGTAATGAGAGATTTGTAATCATTGCTATATATTTTATAAAGTACATAATATAAATTACTAAACTATTACGACAATAATACATAACAATAATTGTCACAGTCCGTCATTAGTACGTACAATGTCGGTCGCGCTGTGCAATGCAGGTGCAATGTGGTTATTTAGTGGAATAGTTCGTAATTGTTTAGTTTTGTATATTTGGATCTATGGATTTGCTTATCTATTCATTTAATAACATTAACTATGTAGAATTATGTTTTTTTTAGTCGCGATCCACGGTGATTTATAAGAGACCCGTCCAAAGATCTGCTACATTATTAATTATATATGTTATATGTTAATATTAGTTTTTAATGTATGTTAATCTTCACAAGAGATCTTCACAAGTGTATAGGAGACTCTGTTTGTGGGTTTAGTCCCCAATCTTCGCTCTGGTAACAGTGCCAAAGGACGACGTTATTACTCGTGACTTTAGGGCTGTTTATTTTACATTACTGTATTGTAAGTCGCTTATCTCAATTATTATTTTTATATATTTTCACTGGTCACCGCAATGACTCGACACTTATACGACACTTGAAAATATATTCAATTAATGTCAATGTTGAAATAGCTGTTGCCGGAATATTGCGGTAGAGAGGAATGTGAGGTTAAAATCCATAAATATTTGTACGGACATTGTGGATGGACAGAAGAACAAATCATATGTCTATATAAACATATATACATACATACAACATACATATATATACAACAAATATGAACAAGTTGACAGTTCCATATTCACATTAGCATCATAATGTGTCGGGTCTGTTTCTTATTGTCTAAAGTAATGTCGTCGTTTAGGAGGCTATTTGCAACTAAAGAGTACGATTTGGACGTTTTTTTAAATCATCGCAAAAACTATTCATTTACTTTATGATTTTCCTCAAATTATAAAGATTGTCGCAAATTATAAAGATTTCTTTGTTTTTTTATGAACAATCTTTGTTTCGAATGTTGGAACCTGTTTAAGGTACTCCCCCGATTGGTCGATTTAAAACCAACATAACCATTTAAGCTTGTCTCATAAATATATATCAAAGGAACAATTTGGCTAATGAATATTTACTGTACGAGAATACAGAAAAATGAGTATCTTCCAGTAATATCGACAGACTTCCGTCGTACACTAGATCAGTTCTGAAAGTGAAAATATTTACGACGAATACACCAACGAAGAAATAAATCAAATGTGAAAGCATTCCGTTCCAATTTTTAAATTGTACTACATGTTCTTATAAAAATATTAATTATATTAATGCTAATACATTACTATGTATATAGAATTAGTATGAATCATAAGGACTTCTTTACAATATTTATTGTTACTGGAAACATTGAGATTTGCGGCTGGACATACAATGTCTTAAATGGAATATTTAAATTAAAGAGAAATCACATCATGTCCAGCTTTGTGCATTGTGTACGTATAGTATTGTATTGGATCAATTTGTATTCTATTCGACAATAGACAGTAATGAATCAGACAACGATTGTCAAATGGCCTTTGTTACTATAATTAACACTTTAAAGAAATAATAAATATACATTCTACTCATAATTATAAACAGCAATGTTTCTCCAGAACAAGTCAGTCGCAACAATCTCAGTGATGACTTTTATATATATAGGTACATATGTATGTATATGAAACCATTAAAACAAAGTGTCATAGTTCACACACAGTATCATTTACACTGATCGTTATGTGATTTGTTCCCATTCAGTAATGTGTATGGAGAATGAGACTCTTATTGAAATTTGCCTTTGTGTACATTTCGAAAGTCATCTTTACTGATTTTTTATTTGTAACTACATTTTTATTGAATTTTAAACTTAATTTTGTCTACAGTTTCGTCTTTGTGGACAAATGCAAATAAGTAAGAGTTGTGCAATGAATATATGATGACATATGACGATTTGTGGGCTCGAGGAATTCCTAAAGAAGTCCGTACATTATTTTTTTTTTTTTTTTTTTTTTTTTTTTTTTTTTTTTTTTTTTTTTTTTTTTTTTTTTTTAGCTTCACGCTTTATCCCGCACATGGCAGGGTAGGCAGAGGGAACTGCAGGAACCATATGAACCTAGTGTTAAGACACTCCGTTACTTAGTCCCTGCTTACTCCGTCCCCACTTTCCGCCGTTTTCGAGGCATTGCGTGTTGAGTGGCGGAACTCAACGCCGCGCTTTGCCTTAGTTGCCAGAGCGAAGAAAATGGAAATAGAAAAATCCATCTTCCCCGACTGGGGATCGAACCCAGAAACCGTCGCGTTAGCCGCGTTACAGGCAGACGTTGTGCCTCTGCGCCACGACGGTCCGTACATTAATCAATTCAAAATCAATTACAAAAGTTAAATGTCTAGAAACGTCGTTACTTAAAAAAAGTTTTAATCGTAACAGTTTGTCGTAGAAATTAGAATTTATTTTCATTATCTTTTATGGTTTATTTGACCTAAAACAGGCTTACTAAAAACTGTACTTGACCATTATAACCCAGACAGACTACAGGTTTACGAGGGTCAAACTGAAAGTTCTTAGAAAATCAAAAACTAAGCATTCTAGCAAGTTATTAGTTTTATTACAACTTTTCAAAATAGCGTCAATTTACATCAATACATCGCTGCATTCGATGGAACCATTGAGAAAAGCACCTTGCCCACTCGGCCTTAGGGGTCTCTTCAACGGCGTTTTGAAACGCAGCCACTGTTTCTTCGGCGTCCATAAAATGTTTTCTTCGAAATTTTTCTTTTATTTTCGGGAATAAATAAAAATCGCAGGGTGCGAGGTCGGGGCTGTACGGCGGATCACCCAGTAATTCCACGTCTAAGGTCGCCAAATAGTCGATCGTTTGCCTGGCGGTGTGCGACGAGGCATTGTCGTGATGAAGGAGGATCCTGCTGCGAGGTCGTTTCTCTCGAACTTTTTCCAAGACAAGTGGCAAACAGTTGTTAGTGTACCACTCTGCATTACCCGTTTTCTGATCCTCTAAGACAACTGTCGCGTAATGACCTGTCTTTCTGAAAAACGAGGCCACCATCTTTTTTCTAACACTTCGACCTCTCTTCACTTTAGTTGGCAACTCTTCGGAAGGAAACACCCACTGAGCAGACTGTCTTTTGGTTTCCGGATCATAACAGTAAATCCAGCTTTCGTCACCCGTTAGTATGTCGAACACAGCATTTGAGTCACCTCCGTTAAATTTTTGGATCATTTCTCGGCACCAATCAACACGACGGAGTTTTTGAGCTTCGGTCAAATTATGCGGTATCCAGCGGGCACAAAGCTTCCTGACCGCTAAATGTTCATGGAGGATTTTGTGCACTTGACTCGTACCTATGCCTTGACTTGTCCGAATCTGCTGATAGGTCACTCTTTTGTCAGTCTCTATCATACGCCGCACAACACTGATATTATCTTCAGTCGTCGCTGTAGAAGGCCGTCCCTCACGCAAATCATCGGTGAGATTAGTCCGACCACGTTTGAATTCATTAAACCAGTTGTAAACTGTGGCACGAGATGGGGCTTCATCGTGAAAAGCCAATCGAAGTCTGTCATAACTTTCTTGTTGACTTATATGACATCGAAATCATAAAAAATCATTGCACGAAAATTTTCTCGGCTTAAATTCATTCTGACGTGCACAGACAATTTTCAATTTGCCGCCAAATCGTAAAACAAATGACAAATGAATGAAATGTATACTCAATATTATTGGTAAAGAGTTCTATTTTCAAAATTTAAAATTATTTTTTTAATATAATGCTTTTAAGTTGCCTGTTCTAAAAACTTTCAGTTTGACCCTCGTACACTATCGTACTCATGTATTTTTGTATAATTTACTTATGTTAAAAATAGGTTTCAACTGAAAATAGATAACAAAAACATTTTACTTATTCAATTTAAAGTTATTTATTTATTAAGTTGAACAAATTTTAAATTTTTCAAATGGCCTTCCAATATTAAATTAGCTGCAGAAAATACTACGCGACCAGTTTTATTTTGTACACGTTAAAGTACCAACTTAAAGAAAAGTTGTCGGGACTTGATAAATATTTAAAAATATTTCGCAATAAAGAAATCTGAAAGAAGTTAAAGTTTGCTCTAGAAACTAACAGTCGGTGAAGTTTGAACATTTTTGAAGTTTAAGTTATGATTTTTCGTCGTTTGCATCTCGTCGTCTCGTCGTCTCGTCGTCTCGTCGTCTGGCATCAGCATACTTTGAGTAGATAAAATCACAAGTTAAATATAATACAACGATTTATTTTAGTTTTAAAACGCTTGTAGTTATACCATTCTTTCAAATTATACTTGATAATTTTCTTACATTAATTTTATTGCTTCATTATAGTTAAAGACTTTTTTTTATTATCAAGATTACCCTTCTCTTTTCCTTTTTCTTTAGCATAATATAATTTGTAAGTGTCGCAGCCCGATACCCAATACCGACGGTTTTGATGCGTTTCCGTATCGTAGTGCTACAGACTCTATCTTTAAAGGTATTCCGAGCTTAACAATAAAGGCCCATGAGTATTTATTACTTTCAATCTGCGGACCATTTTCATCAAATGCCAGGATTAGGATATGTTATTTTAATGTATTTAATATGAATAATATTCGTATTTAAGCATAAGAAATGTGTTAATATTAGAATGAGCTTAAGAAAGTTACAAAGTTTGAGTATCATTTAAATTACAAGTCGTGTACAATTCGTGTTGACAATACTGTAGTTTTTTCTCATTCATATAATATGTACATATATGTATGTATACATAGTTACCACAACCTCTAGCGACCTCTACCGACCTCCTCAACTTGTCCCGGAGCTTATTTACCTACGCTACTGTATGTAAATTTGATCAAATTTAATTAGCAAACACGTAAGTCCCGAGGTGTCGCCGGACGAAGCGCCTTAGGGCCGGATATCGAAAGTAAATAGTTCGGTTGAATATTCACAAGACCGCGCCGTCCCTTCTTACTACACACTGCGGTCAACTATTCATATCAGCGTTTTTATTATGTATGGACTGACATTTTTGTGGGTTTTCTATTTTTGTTGAAATATTTTACAAAGACACATTTGTAAAAAAATTAATTATATTTTCAAATATATATATATATATATATATATATATATATATATATATATATATATATATATATATATATATATATATATATATATATATATATATATATATATATATATATATATATATATATATATATATATATATATATATATATATATATATATATATATATATATATATATATATATATATATATATATATATATATATATATATATATATATATATATATATAATCAGTATTTTTCTTCATATATAGAGTATACAAGTGATATTCAATTAAAAATATATCTTTAAACGGTTTTAAATTAGCAAATACATTCATGCGTTCTCCTCTATTATGTAATGTTCTCTATTATGTACAGTCTGTATTACGTACTGCGGCCGTCGTTTGTTTGGATTGTCCTAATTGCTAACATCGCTTCTCCTTTTCTTTGTTTAGTTATTTAATTGGATAGAAACTAAGAAAAGAAAAACGAGATAAGCAAAGATTAATCATTAACGTTCAGATTATTTTATTTTAGTGTATTATATTGATTGTAACCAATTTACGTACATCAGATTTTGTACCACTGAAGTGCCTTAGATCTACGACGAGAATTTAATCGTAAAATAGAACATCAAGAACGTTATAAGAACCAAGAAATCTGATTTTCTGTTAACAAATAATAATATAATTTAGATTCGGTAATTATGAACAGTATATATGTTTTCTTTGCAATATCGTGGTGTACGGAGAGCTATACAAAGTTTAATAAGAACAAGTAGAATGTGTGTCGAAGAATTTCAGATTTCATTCGATTACGACGCACAATTGTGACAACACCAAGTTAATGGAAAGATAATATTATCCACGCGGAGGATTGTAAATACCGAAGTTAATACACTTCCACAAAGAAACACAACGCACCTCTCATAACGGACTAAATCTCGGATTTGGCCGCGTACTTGAAATATTTGTTTATAATCTACGGAGCAAAGTGACGCCGCGTCGTGACGTGGTGTGATGCTCGCAGAGATGATTGTGTCTTATGTACCGATCTTATCGTTTAACAAAATTGCCGCTTTAATGGGAACAAAATGTATTTATTAATGTTATTCATTATTACAGTTAAATTGTTTTCTATACCTAGCTGTATAACGGCACTGTCCGACGTTAATGTAAGCGTTCAATGGTCCTTGAGTTGAAATATTATTTCCAGGTATATTAACATATTTTATTAAAATATGTCTGCGCTGTTGTTGCTTGTTACGAAGCTTTTTGGTTATGAGCTTACAATTAATATTATTATATTGTTTTACTTTTAAAAAGCTATGTCAATCTGTCTCAGTTGCTCCCAAACAAATACATAATCACTTTACACAGAACTATTGCGAGTGGTAAATATAGGTTATTTCTAATACCTAAATTTACCAAACGCAACGTTAGATATATATTTATACATATATTTATTACACTTCTCACAAAAAACGAGAATCTTATAGGATTTTTTCTTTGTGGTCCGTTTAAATACTAAAGTAAAGTACTATAGTAAAGACTATTATTTGTCAATATTCTGCGAAGGTATCAAGCTGAAATTGTTAGAAATATGTAGTCTATAGTTCCTTGGAGCTTACTAAAGATTATTGAATTTATAAAAAAGTTCTTTCATTAATATATAAAATTAAAACTATCATCTCAATACATCTAATTTCCCAATACAACACAGTGTCAGTCAGCTCGTGTTGTCGTGACGTCATTACTACAGTACATGCCAAACACGCATGTTCCATTTCCCGCTGAACTGAGAGCAACGTGATAAATTAATAGCAGCTGTACTCTGTGTCCGCCCGCCCTACTCTCCCGTTCGCCCTGCAGCCTGCTGCTGCTGTGGGACGCTTTTTAGGAAACAATTACGTCAAAGCTTTATCACGCCGTCGTCAGTCGCTTCACTCTTTTGATGTATGGTTCAGAGTAACTGTATGTTGTGTTAATGTTAGCTTTGTACAAGTATATATGGAACAGAACTATTTATGTTCCGTATTTCACAGGTGATTACAAATTAATTTGTATAAAAATTTGACTTTGACTTTATTTCTGACAATTGACTTAGTATTTTTATTTATTATTTCACATTTGTTGCTTTAGTTCAATTATGTGTGAAGAGGTGAATTAATGACCCAGCATACGAATAGACGTAGCGCGAGTCAATCAACTGAACTGAGTGTGAATCACAGATCCAAGACTCACAATGTTACATTGAAGATCGTTTCTCGTTTTGCGTTATGAAACTTTAAACAGTTGAATAGTTAAGTGTTCGACATTGTTTGTCTTCTATTCGCATTATATTGAATATAATGTAAATATTGTACCAAGTGTTCTATCTCCACGTACCATGACATTTTGTCACTTTATATTGTTTCGTGTAGGAATTTTACGTAAACTTAATTTTGTCACGGTGTCTCATATTCACACACACACACACACACACACACACACACACACACACACACACACACACACACACACACACAAACGCGCGCGCGCGCGTACAAGCTGTTACAATAAATACAAAAACTGTAGTATATTCCTTTCTTTTACTATATATATGATTATATTATAAATCAATTAAAATCACCATTTCTTCATGGGATTGAAATTTGAGAAAGATATGACTCGTCAAATCCAACTCGGGAGGCTCCTACACATTTTCTCGTGAGAATTAAAGCAGTGTCTTGAGGCTAAAATTGAACACTTTTATGTCTTATGTTTTCGTTTTAATTATAAAATATTGATATTCATCTACAATAATACATAATTAGTCGTCCGGTCGTCACGACCCGCCCGCATACCAAACAATAATTAAATTATTTAATATATACTAAATAAATATGTATGTAGCTAAGTATTTTTATGTTATGTAAAGTTTCATTTATAACACATTTTGTTTTCCAATTAATTGGGCCATTACTGATATTGTTATGCGATATTCAATAAGCGAGTACATAACTACAGCCGCAGCTGTATATACAGAGTGAGGGCGCCTGCGAGAGGTTTCACGATTAATTACCGATTATTATGAGCGACTGCATCTGTATGCGTTCATTATTGTGCATTCAAATTACTTTACATATCGAAAACGAACATTTTCACTTTATATATATAAAAATATTTTTTTTTCACATTTAAACATCAAATTTAAACCCTCGAGCCTCTCACAGAGTGTCACGTGTCACATATGTTCGCTCATTTCTTACAATAGAGCGCCGACAGTTCAATCGAAGTGCGTCAATGTCACTTCTCATTATTACACACAAGCGTCTCTCGATCTTTCGTGTAATGTATTTGATTTTATTGAACTAAGCCTTCATCCAGTTTTCTACACTGTTATAGTATAGAAAACTGCATAAAAGTATTATATTATCTTTAGTAAAATTATATTTTTATATAAAATAAGCTTTTTACGCCGTCTTGATATATTTAAATTAATTGAAGTCTAATTGTACTCTATAATTGTAAATCAAGTTAACTTACTCAAAAAGAAATCAATTAAAGAAAACACGAGCCAACAATAATTAGTACTGGAAGACTCGCTGACGCACAAATGCGCGTTGTCATGGCGACGTTAAGAAATTATTGTAAATAATGTTTATATAAATATTTAGTTTACTATTAATTTAGACATAGAGACAACAAGTCGTAATGTAATCAACTACTGCAGTACCAAACTATATCTAATTACAACTAACGTAAATTACATAAAACTTGAGCGCAATATTTGGTATTTACAAATATTTCTTAAAAATGTGATATCCAATACTAACAAAATATTAAGGAAATTAATTAAAAACATTCGTTTTTTTTTTCAATTCCTTTGAAAACACAAAACGCCTTAGATAGAGAGACAGACAGACAGACTTCGAGTAGACAGCAAGTAGTGAGCACTGTATGAGACGTTTGACGGTGAAGTGACGCTTATTAATATGATTAAATAATGATTGATACTGCGGCGGCTAATAATGGCTATTTGCTTACAGGCGTAAGAAACGGATGGGCGAGAAAGGTGCTTTATCATGGGCGCCGCTACTACTTTTTTTTATATATTTTTATATAGTTAAAAAAAAATAGACCAAGGATATTGATCAAAAGATATGTGGATGAATTGTCTTCAAGTCTGCCTTGATAGCGTATAGCGTATTTCAACCCGAAATTTTCAATTTTTTTTTCCCTTAAGTGTAATCTATTTATCCGTCTTCGCTTTATAGGAGCTTCCTTCGGCGTCGCGTTTCGAGGATCATTTCACTTATCTCTGTCTGTAAACTGAATATATTCGGAAATTAGATACCAACGAGTATTTCACGAAGCAACTTACTTCTCATTGGAGTTTATAGCTAGTCTGCTAGTTAAGTCTCTGGTGTTAATAGGAAGGAATGTATGAGATATAAGTTTATCTTATATATTAAGATAACAGTTCATATATAAAGATGTAGAATGAAGAACATCATTATTATAATGTCTGTCGTTATTTGGGACTTTACGCTTTATCCCGCACAAAGCAGGGGAGGCAGAGGGAACTGCAGGAACCGTGGGAACCTGGTGTAAAGACACTCCGTAGCTTAGTCCCTGCTTTCTCTTTCGCTTTTCGCCTTTTTTGAGCGATTGTGTTTTGCAATCGATTGAGTGGTGGAACTCAACGCCGCACTTTGATTAGTTTCCACAGCAAGATAATGGAAATCGAAAAATTTAAGAAGAAAAATCAAACCTACAGAATGTCGTGTTTACAAGTAGACGCTACACCTCTGCACCACGACGGTCCATTGTATATACATTACTACTTACATGTCTTGTTTCTGTTCAACAATCCTTAAATATTTCGCAAATAGCTTATTAACCTGTGTCAAGATGTCGGCATCTTACCAGAGACACACCTCAATGATAACGTCGTTAGTTTTCAATCTCATCTATTGTCTCCTCTGCCTGAGAATAATATATAACTTGTTCGAAGTCAACTGTTTAAATATGTTGGTGGATGCTTTATATTGTTATATGACAACTTAACATAGATATACCTTATCGTACGTTGTTCTCATGGTAAAAAAAAAACTTTTAATGAAACATTATATGTAATAAGAGAGATTTAAATATGATATATCGTGACCACTAATAATAAAGACCACTAATAATAAAGTATAGTTTGAATTTTGTTGCTCTACATATTGGGCACAACTTTTTATCTCCTAACGAAACTTTCCGAAAGTAATCAGATTTTATTCTAAAACTCAAGAGTATGGTCTGTACAATGTTATTGAATATGATGTGTGATATTAGATGTATGTGTGAAATGTACACTGCATAGGTCGTGAACGTCATGACCGCTTCCATATATTGACAGAGTGCAGACTGCATTGGGAGGCGGTCTCCCCGCGTTATACTTAACTCGGACAGCTTTAAATTCGTTACTTTACAATGCGATGAGTATAATTTCCTTAGGCTGACATTATTACATCGACATACAATATATACGATGTACTAAGTGACCCGGTTGTCAACTTGCTCTGGTGTTGAGTACAGCAAGAACAATATTATGTAAATCTTAAAATTTGTAATATTTAAAAGTCACTCTTAACTACTAACACTTTAAAAAATCATATCTGTATTATTGTTTAAAAATATTTGTTCAGATTGGATTGTTCATTTCAGTCGCAATACGCAAGAACTTTTCATACATTTTAAACTATATTTTGCTGCTGAAAGCTGAAAAGCTGCTCCGAGTCAGCTTCCTGACACGAGTTAGTTGAAAGAATTTAACACAATTAAACGTTGGCCGCCTGTTATACAGTACAGTACAGAAAAGTACATTAGCAGTCTATTAGTTAAAATAATTTAGTTTAGATGGGAAAGTTACGTTCATTGCACTTCTCTTATAAACGCTCATTAGAGTTTGTGAAAGAAGGTTTTTATAAGAAACCTTTCCGAAGTAGATCCAGATCCTGATTGGACACTTGTGATGGACTCGTATGAGAAACAGTATAGAAACCCCGAGGATATTTGTGTTTCGTCATCCAGACCGGATATTTTCCTTTATCCTCGAAGACTAAAACGTGTAGTACTGGTGTAAGTTTTACCAGTTCGGTAGGAAACAAATATCCCAAAAAGTCACTGCTAAGCAGTTTATTCTCTACTACCATACGTCTAAGAGTATCTTTAATCTCATTTTCATAATATTTGTAAACGATGACATATTCTGATAATAATAAAGATATTAGTCACATTTTGTTACAATCATTTTAAGATACAAATAAATCTACGTAACAGTCTACGTAACTGAGGGCGGCCAAGCGAGTCTTGCGAGTAGCCTCTTCTAAGTTTTAATGACGCGACGTCCAGAACAACTTTATATTTATATCGTGGTTGCTTTAAGCTTCATACAGTTTAACTGTCTGTAAGTACTCGGAACAAGTGCGAGGAAATGAATTGTAACAAACTTTAGTATTTACTTTTATTTTACAATTTTGAGCATTTTTTTAAGTTGATTTCGTTAAAGGGCAACATCTAACGAGGCAACATCTAACTAGGTAGTTACCTTATATCTTCATTAAATTTGTTACACAAAGCTTATTCTGAACTAATCTGGCACAAAATCGTGTTCGATACTGAGAGTATTTCCAATAATTGGTAATCCGGGTTCGGGATACCGGGGACGAGTTTAACGGAACATTAATATTTAGACCAATTACGGTCACCTATATATTATTTGAACTAATTGTTCTTATTTTAAAAGCAATATCAGTTTTATACATCAATTTCCTGCAATAAGGCAGATCGCCTTATTTAGGAGATTAGTATTTATTTTAGGAAATGTACACAAAATAATGATAGTAAAACAACACATAATTTGGTTTTGAATATGCTCTATGACTTAGTTTTATATTTTAAATATTTTAAACAAAAAAAAAAATAATAATGTGGTATATAGTAATATTTTTAAAATTAAAATATTATTAAAAATTACTTTTATGCAAAAACGTTGTGTCAGCGAACAAGGAGTACAAAGCGGATGTAATAAAAAGCTCGGTCTTAATCTTCTCACCGCTCATTGTCTGTAATCGCACGCTATGTTGAAATAAACGTCAAGGTGGCAGCAACCTGTCGGGTCATGCATTGCTTATAGGAAGAAGACTGTACAATTTACCACCGGTCCCATGTTATGTCGCATTATACAAGCGCTTTACACGTGTATTAAGTATGTTTAAAAGATGAAAAGTAATAAGTAGATCACAAAGTTAAAAAACCTAAGCCTTTTCCTTTTTACTACTAACTTCATTATCTTTTTTTTAAATAACTTTATAAATTTTATCAATATGAAATAAATAAAATAATTTTTAAATTCTTCCATTAATATGTTAGTATATCGAGATCAATGACACTATGTACCTAGTGATGTGTAGCGCGAGTAGTGCGAGTAGTGGAGGTGACGTCACGCGACGTGAGTACGCGACCGTGCGATACTATGATATTACGAGTACGTTTCACAAATATGCTTTTAGTGATATTTCTTTATTTATTTAAATCTTTAAATAGAAAGACTACAAAATACCAGGCTACATTCTTAAAGTTGGCGAAAATTTAAGTTTATTTAAAATGCCTCTTAAAAATATCTGTACCGGAAATTAAAACTCCATCCTCTACTAGATCGCCTACAGAGTACCGTCGCAAGACGCGACCATCTTGCACTTCCGTAACTTCCTGTAGTCCTGCACCTGACGCGCGTCTGATGTCATTGTGTCACCTGAATATTGTTTGAATAAATGTAAAGAAATCTAAATATGCACCTTGTTGCCTCATACTGGGATATTGGGATATGCGCAGTTTGTATTCATCATTGTCGTAGTTATAAGGTACATACATAAGTGTACACTTGTGTATGTGTATGTGTATATACGCATCATTACAATATTGATATTAGTTCACATTCGAGAAAACGTTTATTCACATCTAAAATTGATTGATCGCCCTGATTTGATATTAGAACGCGTCATTATACCGCTGAAAGTAAAAGATAAAGTAAAGATGACAGATATTAAAACAATGTTCGGACGTAAAGCGACGGCAGCTTAGAGTATTGACTTTCTAAAGTATTTTAGGAAATTGTTAACATCACTTACTGTTGACTCAGCCGACTTTATATTCATGTAGACAAAAAGACAAAAACCAAATTTGAAGCATCTTCATTAATTAAATTATGAAGCATTGTACTTAACGCTGAGCTCGCTGCGATATGCTACGACATGCTACAACATGCTAAAACGTGCTATGGTGAGATTAACAAAATCAGTTCTATGAAGCTCGTTAAACACCCGCTTACACATTTTGAACACTTTTGTTATAGTAAGTATATAACAAACTTGCTTGTTGTCATAGTGCACAGAGTAAGTAAAATATTATAATAAATTTAACTCCTTTTTCATATACTTAACAAAGTATGTTCATAAATTGGTAAATTTAATGATAATTCCACTAGTTAATTTTATTAAACTTTTATCGTATAGATTTGGCTGATTTTTATGTATCAACTTTAGAGGCTTAAAGTTTTATATACTTATTTGAAATAAAAGTTCACTTTCATCACTCCATCGTGATGGTATGGATGGTAATCTACGATCAATATATTCAGTGAAGTTACATTTTCTATTTAAAAATGCATTCTATTTAAACATATTTAAATGAAGATATAATTCATCAAACAACCACGGAAAGGTGTCACCGGATGTTTATCCTAATTAGTAACTACTATAGAATTACTTCCGCCTCCTTTGTTCTTTTATTTTTCAGAATATTTTATGGAACGTAAGTGCTTTTGTTTCCACATTTTTGACTTTTACAGAAATTCGTCGTTGCCTCCTTTTAAGTGTTTCACGCTACGACAAACATATTTCAGATGCTCTTTTGAAAGAAACAGTACGGGTGAGGATAATTTTATTTATCACGTATAAGAGATATTTTTTTTTCGTTTAATAGATATATCAAGTTTTTTTCTAAATATGTCCGTAATTATGTCTCAGACTCGGAGTCCGAGCAAATCTACGGAACAGGTCAACTGTTTTTTAGATCTGCATTTACCGAGACAAAAATTAGGTAGTTTGCTGTGCGGGAGCGTCTTTTGTCAAGGTGAAATGATATATAAAAAATAATGTTTTATTAATTAAAAAGAAAGAAATTCGAATACAAGGAAAGCATAAATATTTACAGAATAAATTCGAAAACATCGTTAAAGTGGAGTAAGCCGAGAACTAGCATGTATATATATATGTAATATAATAATATTACTTGTCTTTACAAATAAAATAAATATAAAAGTAACGAGGCAAGCCAAGCTATATGTTTTAAGACTGAAAGAGTTCACAACGCGGCTCCACGCTCAATAAATCACTGTTGAAGAGTATTTCACTAAGAACACATATAAGGCGCAATAAGTTGAAGCCAGTACTCAGTCGTATGAAGGAACATAATATTGCGAGTAATAACTGTTTGGTTTGTTCTGGGAAATGTTTCTTCAAGATGATATTGTCTTCGCTTTTGTAATGTATGGCAGTCATATGTTGAACTTGTTGTTTATTTTAGATTGTTTTTTTGAAACATATTTAGTGGTAAAAAAATATACTACTTTCTTTATTTGAATTATTAATAATGTGCTTTAAAGTATAAGCTATAAAAGTAGAAGTACCTTAGCCTTTTTTGCATTTAATAATATTTTTTTTTCCTTTAGAATACAATAGAACGTTTTAAGAATATTGTTTCGAAACGCATTTACAATGTACGTGCTACGGCGTAGCTGTATCGTGCAACGCAAACTTTATTTCTACTTAAAACTATATGTATGTATGTATTATGTATGCAAGTGCTATGTCGTCGTGGCGCAGAGGCCTGCAACGTCTTCCTGTAACGCGACGGTTTCTGTTAAAAATATTTTCATTAGTACAATCTTCAAAATTAAGAATGGACGTTTTTTATCTTATTGTATTACGGCAAATTTGCGGACATTTCAAAAAACTTTACATTGTTCGATAATTTGGTATTAAAATTTTATTAAATATATTAATGGCAGAATGCAATACAAGAATAAAGATGAATTTATAAATGGAATTTTAATTTCAAAGTTTCAAAGACAGATTAGTATCCGGAAAGCCGCGTGCCGCGTGTGGAATACATATCGTTCCACCTCGCCGCGCGCATTGAGATGAAACCGACTTCATACATTCAATTTGCATACCTCGAATTCAAACGTTGCCGAATTCAACTATATGTTACGCGTGCGGTATCCGTACATTATGTTGAAATTACTGGATAATTTTTGTGAAGTACGTCCTAACGTGCTACATTTATTTCAGATCTTGCAGCTCTACTGATTTTTTATTAAATTTTGAACATTATTGACTGTGTATGTTAACATCGTGACAGTAAAACAAGCAAACTAATTTTATGCATATGTTCTTGCTGTTGCCATAAATGCATTGCTTGTGGTTGCTAATAGAGACAGTCTTTGAGTCAATGTGTGAAAACTTGTTCGACTAGCTAATCAATCATTATACTCTTCCACTAACTTTGTATAATACGACTAAATACGACTTGCACGCGCTTCATAGAGGCTTCATAGATTGTAGCGCGCAGCATTTGGAATGCAACGCACTGCTACGAGCTGCTACGAGCGTAGTATATATTGCTGTGCCGAGTTTTATTGCCCGCGTGTCGTGTTCTTAATAAATAAGAGCTTCTTTTGCTTTCTTTAAATAAAATTATTAATTAGTATATATGTCTATTGTGAAATAATATTAAAAAAATCAGGCACTGATATTGGAATGACGTGATAATGAGAAAAAATGGTGTTGATAACCGACAGAAAGCGGATAGACAGATTGACAACAAAACGATTTTACAGAGGTTTAATTTTTTATTTTGAGGTACGAATCCTTAAAAAAATGTCTTAAAGTTTTTGCCATTTCTTTTCAGCATCAGCAATACTGATTTATATATTGTTTCTAAGCAAGTATAACTTGTAACTAGACTTTCCCTATCTATTCAAAATATAAAGAAATGTTAAGTGAAAAAAATTGCCTGTCAACGAACGTTACTACAACAGGTTGGTTCAATTTTCAATAAGGTAAATTACAAATCCCGAGCCTAAAGCGTAAATAATAGCACGAGTGTACAATTTCCGGAGGTTGCCATTACCATCTGTTGTTGGAAGTCTGACAGACTTTTTCTAATAGAAGCCGCGCGCCACTTTTTTAACTCACATTTCGGCGAAATGGACGCCACCTTTCTCGTCTATTTTGAACTTATTTTATTGGACTCTCAATTTAGTTATGTAGTTTCAAAAATAAAACAAATGTTAGTTTAATTATAAATATGCGATAACCATTAATAAAAGTAACTACAAAATGTAGTTCCCATTAAATATCTTATAAGGACATATCGAACAAAAACCATGACTCATAATTATCAGGAAACAATGATTGTATGTAAAATACTTTTGGACACAACATTTTTAATGTGTGGTCGTAATGGTATATATAAAGAGACGGCATTGTTCTGACTGTATGTGTCGTCGGTTCAATTGTCTTTCGAGAAAAGTTGTAATATTTAAATGCGGAACATTCTTTTATCGTTAATTCTCAAATTTAAGTGAACGTTACGTCCCACTTTAATTGTATCGATACAGGTACCAATACAAGTGCTACTCCAACAAATCGACAGCTCGGTGTCTCATTGGAGTGTAGTAACTGGAAAGATCTCCTCGTCTCAAATTGTACATCCGACATGTATAAATTGCTTAGATTTGGATGAATCATTTGCAGAAACGTTCCTTTGCTTTCATAAACGAACATGAGACTTCTACGGAATGTCATTTATGTTGATTAAAAATGACATTTTGTGTATGAGTGACACATCACTAGCACTTCTCTGCTCTTGATATCTCTCTGCCTTTCCCAGAGATGTGTTAAAATAAAACAATACTTAGATTATATAAGGATCATCTATCTGTGTCCAGTCAAGGACTCATAAATAAACAAATAGGTAGCCGTTGCATTTGAAGTGATGACTTCCTTTAGTGACACCTCACGTTGTCAAAGAAAAAATAGCTCTAAGAGAAGCGGATAAGGATAAATTTCAAATGTGGAAATTTATAATAATAAAATATCATTCATAGATAAAGAGTGTCTTGTAAACGAATAGTTGAATTTTAAAGATTGTTTTTTGATTGATAATCTTTCAAATATGCTCATGCTTCAGTCTTTATCCCGCATATATCATGGTAATAGGAACTACAGAAATTGTGAGAACCTAGTGTCAAGAACTTCGTTTCCCGCTTTCCACCTTTTGAGGTATTGCAGGTTGAGTGAAGGAAATCTTGCCCATTTGCCAAAGCGAAGGAAATAGACATCAATTACTTCATCCTAATAACACATCCGTGTGAGAATTGAACCCATTAATTATCGCATTTGGATTCAAATTTTGCATCACGACGGTCACCAGAAACGACTTCTATAAAAATTTTAACTCAATTTCCTTCTTTGAAAATTTACTTATATATAGGGCTGGCAAAATTTCATTTCACTGATGTATCGATTACATTATTACAACAAAATATTTTTGTTTTTCTTTTCAATTTCAATAAATATCCGTCATGGCGGGACGTGATTCGTAGACCTTATCGTAGACATTTTCATTTATTTCGTAGAGAAAAAGGCTGTGTTACTTTAGGGTTCCATTAAACCTTTACAAATAAAAAAAATCGCTGAAATAATCAACTGTTGGGGACATTTATTAATGAAAGAAGTCAGACTATTGAATTTAAAACCGCTAATTATGATTTATGACCGCATTAATTATAATTTTGAGGAATCGTTAATAGCTTAATTACTTATATGACGTTAGCTTTATTACTTGAGGCTATTCACGCCACTTAACATTGTCAAACTCTTGTTGATGATATGTTTATTATTAAATCATATTAAGTTTGGGCTAAGGAATGAAAAGCTTAAGTAATATCGCAAGTATTCTCCTAGCAACTATCAAAATTAAATATTTTACTTCTTCTTTTGTATCACAATAGCCCGGGCTCTATTTGCTAGGCATTGCTTGTCTTTCAACTAGGACTTCTCCATTTTTGCAGGCCTAAATTTCCTCAATTGAGAATTATTGAGGAACAAATCTAACTACTTCTGCTAACTTATCCTAACTAAGTACTACGTGTATTTTAATAACATACATTTTATGTTATTGTATAATTTAACAAAAATGTCTATGTTCATTTATTATTTGTCCATCGTTTGTCTGATCGAAGGTCGTTTATCAAATTTTCGTAATTTGCTTAGAAGGGATCGTCTCCGAACTTCGATTCACGACAAAGTTTAGGACTCTGAAGGAGGTCGTCTGATGTCACTAGTAATTGGATAGATGACGTTTACAAATAAATAATATGACAGACTAAAGAAACTGTAGAAAAAAGTAAATAAAAACTTCCGCCAGAACTTTCTATAAACACACACAAAAGACGAAAAGGTGACTTTATTAATTATTTTTTACTCCATACTCGTTTTAACGTGTGGCGTAATACATTTTCTTGATAAAATTTAAGTTTGATCATGATTTTTTAATTTTTGTTTTATCTTATCTAAACACTGGTTGGTTATTCTTATGATTTCATAAATGATGTATCTCAATTATCTTAAAGTTACAAAAACAAAAAAAAATAAAACAAATATATAAAACCGAGCAGCAGATGATGTTCAACGGCAACAACTACTGCAGGACGAGCTTGTTGTGAAGCCAGTAGTAAAAAAAAAGTTATCAATTAACCTTTAATTTGTACCAGAATATGTGTAGACTTGTTATGCCAGTACTGTAATATATGACAGCACTGTAATGTATATGTTTTTGATTAACTGTGGTAGCATTGCACATAATGATGTTTAAATTACTAAATCATGTTGAAGATATTTAAATAGGTAAGATAGCCGTGTAGTTTACTTAATTCTTGTAGTATGTTGTATAAGGTATTATAGGTCTATATCTCTGACACAATAGAGACTTAGGGGCTTTCCCTGCCAGTTGTTGTTGTTGTTTAAATAATATATATTTTAAAATACGGACATAAAGAAATTGAAATTAACAAGTGCAGTTTGTTTTGCGTCCAACTAAGATAAGAGTTGATGACACATCACAGCTAATAAATTGAAGTAAAGGTTAATTTCTGAATGAGAGTCAATCCCACAACCGTCGCTGTCACAGTCAGCTCCTCTTCCACTGACACAATGAACTTTGTTTATTCATATTTGTCGTATCACTCTACATCCCCATATATCTACGATCACAGGCGTTTAAACACGATATGACCGTATCCGCTTTATTGCCTATGAAGCGGCCCTTCGCGAAACGATGGCTTATAGCCCGCTCGTTTATCTTCGCATAGTCTTTACGACTTTTATACATAAAGAAAATTATTATTATTATTTTTTATATTTCAAACTTTTATTATTAAATTAATAAAAAAAATAATTACTTGTTCTTTGAGGCTGTTATGTAAAATATTTAGTTATAACTGCTACTGTCACCTAAAAGAAGTAGTAACATTATAAACTATATTACTTTAGTAACATATTTCATTTCAAGATACATCGTTGGAACAAAAGAGCTTTTATTTTGTTCCCAAATCAAGGAAATAAAAAAATAAGTCTCCTCGAGGACAATACAAAGAGGAAAATTCATACGTAGCGAGGACGGGCAGAGTGATGGACGGAAAGGCGACATGCTACATTCCGGATGAAATTTATAGCCAATAGATCCTGTTTATGTTATATTCGGACCAATATATTATCTTACTATGTTATTATAACATTTTAAGAGACAGCTTTTGTTGGGTTACATAGGTTTTGTTTCGTTAAATCGGTCAGGAATTACTGCAGATTGGAATTTATATTACATATAAGTTAATATGCTTCCATAGTGATGATGAAAACAATATATTTTTATTTTATTATATTTAAATGACAATATAATCGAATTTAAACAATAAAAGATCAAGAAGATCATTCGTGCGTTTAAACAGTTAACGTGAAGCTTCAAATTGAAGGAAAGTTCAGTCTCTTGTCGCTGCGTCGAGGACAAATGAAATGAACTTCGTAGATCCTTTCTGTAGAGAAAACTTTGTGCTTTTATTATTTAGTTCACACTTTAGTTCTAGTACCAATTGCTCCAACCTTGAGAGCACTAAATAATCCTAGAAATACTTTATATAATAAATAATATATATGTAGTAACAAAAAAGTGTTCAAAAACACGAAGATTTTTTTTTAGCTTCACGCTTTATCCCGCACATGGCAGGGTAGGCAGAGAGAACTGCAGGAACCATACGAACCTAGTGTTAAGACATTCCGTTACTTAGTCCCTGCTTACTCCGTCCCCACTTTCCGCCGTTTTCGAGGCATTGCGTGTGCACTCAACGTCGCGCTTTGCCTTAGATGCCAGAGCGAAGAAAATGGAAATAGAAAAATCTATAATAATAATAATAATATTCTTTATTGTACACCCATAAAGAAAACAACAAAGAAAGTAAACAAACAAAATAAGAGACGTACAAGAGGCGACCTTATCGCTAAAATAGCGATCTCTTCCAGGCAACCTTAAGGCATAGGACATATAGAAAGGACAAGGGTTGGGGATGTGAACAATAAAAATATAAAAAAAAAAAAAAAAACATACACACATACATACGCATACATACACATATACATATACATACATACATACATACATACATACATACATACATACATACATACATACATACATACATACATACATACAAACATACACATAGTATATACTTACAAAATAACATTGGCAGTGATGTAAATATAAATAAACGATGATCAGAGGGCATGGAAATGTCGTCTTAAAAGTCTCCTAAAAGTATAAAATGACTTGGCCCGTCTGATATTACTAGGTAAATCATTCTAGAGACGAGAAGCTGTGATTGTAAAGGAGTTAGCATAGAAGGAAGAAGAGTGGGAGGGAATTTTTAGTGTCAAATTTTGGTCTGAGTGGAGATTACAGGGATGAGAGCGTCCTAGAAATTGGAAACGCTCTTTGAGGTAAGGAGGGGTAAATGGATCAAAGAGTATACAGAAAAGAAGATGGAGAATATGAGTATTCCTGCGAAGACGGATTGGGAGCCACTTGAGCTTTTTACGAAACTCTGAGACATGGTCATACTTTCTGAGCCCGAATATGAACCGAATAGCAAGATTTTGTAACCGCTCAAGTTTGTTTAACTGCTCCTCTTTTAGATCCAGATAACATGAATCAGCGTAATCAAGTATTGGTAGAAGGAGAGATTGTGCTAACGTAATTTTAGTTGGAATAGGTAGAAAATTACGCAATCTAAAAAGATTCCCAACTGATGCAAACATTTTTCTGTTAACTTGGCCGATCTGCGGATCCCAAGACATATTTTGGTCAAAAATAATCCCAAGATTTTTAACTGTCTTTTGAAACGGTATTATTTGACCTTCTAAAGTTAAAGCAGGCAAGGTGCTCACGTCAAGTTTAGAAATAAGCTAATAAATAATCTTCTCCGACTGGGGATCGAACCCAGTAACCGTCGCGTTACAAGCAGACGTTGCGCCTCTGCACTACGACGGTCCCCTACGAAGATTTCAATTTATATTTACTTAATTACGAAATAATCTAAGTTACGATAGACTGAATAAAATAGTCAGATTGTTGCTTCAGTTAACTAAAGAGGGAGTGTTTCATCACGCTCTCTATTTCCTCCATAAAATATATATTATAAGTAAATATATTATATGTAGGAATAACAACAATGAGTAACGCTAGTATTTCTTATTACTGAGACTATCTTTCTTACATTATGATTTCAAAAATTACATTGTTACTGAAGAAATCAAAAACAAAAAGTAAAAATAACTCTAAAAACCCAAGTCACAAACACAAACGGAAGTACAAAAGAAAGTTGAGAATAATAAATGTAAAATGATTCAAAGACTGCAGTATCTGAAAGACAGCGAAGTAACTCCGACACTCAGATATCGCGAGGTTGAGTGCTTCAATAAAGTTCCAGTACTTTAGCGTTATCGTAGTATGATTTTGTATGATATACTTGCCTTTCGAGAAAATGTACTCATTTTTAAATTAATAAACTTTTTAATGAAATTTAATATAAAAAAACTATGTTATTGTTTAAAATATATACAAATTTGTGTTATTATTTAAATTATCACTAAAATGTCACCAAAATTCGAATGTAAAGGCTTGATGGCAATTAAAAGATTCTTTAGACCACTTGAATATTGCCATTTCTAGATAATTTACTCATCACTGGTTACTCGACAAGTTTAGTCTACAGCTTCAGTGACGATTGTCTTAAGATGCATCTCTTAGTTCCGGAGCTAGATTTGAAGCTCGGTGAGTCTAGTTAATTGATAAAGTTTTCTGACATTTGATAAGGTGTCTATGTTACTGTGTTAGGAAAAGTTTTATTAAGTTTTGTTAATGCAGATGTTTTAAGTAAATTTTCTAGAAGCTTCTTATTATTATCACGAATTATATGAGTCGGTGCTCAGTGTTAAGTGTAAGAATATCGCGAGTAAAAGTAATGAAATTGTAGAAGATAATTCAAAATAAATGAACAATAAATAGAAATTTTCAATAATATGTTCGACACTAACCGAACCCGGTAATGGAGAGGGAATCAAATAAACTGTTTCACTAAAAGCCAATTTCCCGGCGCAGTGGGATGGAAATGGAAACAATTTAGAATTACGGGATTTTTTTATGGGAACATAATTTTACTTAGAGACACGACTAATAGTGATTACAGGTTTGATGAATAAAAGAAATATAATTTTACACAAAATATTTAATATTTTTCCAGCTTGTTTAACAACAATGAGGATTTCACTCTGGTACGACAAGGGTGGCGTTAAATTCCGCCTCTTAATAAAAATAAAATAATTTATTTTATTTATTTATAAATATAGTCTATTTAAATTGTATTTTTGTACATGAAAGACACATATAGCGTAAAAATTTTGTCATTTATGTCAACTCAAACTATCTTTTTTATTAAAACACGGTCACAATAAAAACTAGTAGGTAAGGAGCTTTTGATAAATAACTTAGAGTAAACCACTCTGATTCCTATCAAGTCGCCTTTATCAACGGATTTGATGTTTCACCTGAAGCTTTGAAGGCGGCAAAATCCGATAAGCTCCTCGTTCACGTAAGCTTTGCTATAAGTATCTGCTATCTAACAATATTCTGTTCATGAATGGATTTTGTAACGTTCCAGCGATTTTTAATAGAGCTTTTACTATTTTGTAGGATACTCCATCTCCAAAAAAAAAAAATAAAACACACAAATACACGCATTCGTCCTTTTTTGCTTTTCACTTTGGATTATTTATACATGAAATCGGGATATAAACTTATTACTATTCATTAGAGCTTTAACTCTCTGGTCCGCCGCAGGGAAGCGTAAAATAATTTCCTATACAATTATGTTATTAAAAAATTACTAATTATCATTGCTATCCTTACTCAAAGTACTTAATAGAAGCTTATTAGATGTAGCCAGTTTAACAATAAGTTTTTAAACTTTAAACTAGAATTGTATCAGGGTTCTTTCGAAACAGACTGCGTTTAAATAGAAGACCTACAGATTTATATTCTTCCCATTTTTTTTGTACATTTCAGAAATGAATGTCCCATGTGTTATTCATTAGAATTTGTACATACTCCTCGTTCGCGTCGTGATGTGGGATTAGCGAATTATACGAATGTAACTGTTATTTAGCATAAATATGTTAATATAATAATATCCATACATTGCACGTTAATATAAATATTACTTCAAGTGTTATTTCCTGGTTTAACTGTTAATGAAAGAAGACTGATATGTGACAATTACTGAGTTGTACCCGGTTTGTCTTTATGTACAATTAGTGCATAAAAGACAATAAAAAAATACTTTAACTGATATCAAGTCATGCTGAATAGTTTGTTAGTTCTATATTGAGATTAAGAGTTAATAGAAATATATTTTTGATCTTTCAAAAAATGATACCGGTTTACTTTACATATCTTAGATATCTTTATCAATAAATGTCGTGACAAAATCTACTTACTTCCCGTTCAAGGACCGCTTATCCGCTAACGTTCAATGAAAGAGACCTTTATTTATACGTAAGCGCATAATTTTTACTTAAAGAATATACTACTTGTTCTGTTAACATAAATAATGTAAAAATATTTGTTTAAAATGTTTGTAATTACATTTTAAAATAATTAACACAATACTATTGTTTTTCTATATATCAGCCACACTATTCCAGCACTCATATTTTGTCTAAATTAAAGACCCTGGTATATAATTTTCAAGTCCTGCACCTGTAAGAATCGCTAACACTATTATTGCTTTAGAGAGCCACAAATAGTTAACAAAGGTCACTACAATGAAACTTCCTATGAAAATTTATTTACGCAATTTAGTCCCTCAACGTTACATACATCGAGTCTACAGCAACAATAATAAATAATAACATTTTGAGACTGGGACAATAGTGTTTAAAGTTTACTTGCGTGTAATCATGTATAAAATTTGGTTTTGTTAAGTGTATAAAAGCGACAAGAATCATCTTTTATGTTGGAAGACGTGTCTCTAAAATTTATTGGTGGACTTCGTTATAAGTTTAATACGTGATATACTTAACAATAACATAATATCATTAACATATTGTTTGTCTAACATAATATATTAATTATTGACCACAAGCTGTACGCGACTAGCGTCGTAGCGTGCACGTGAATTACACATGTTTTTAGCTATAAATACATTGATTTCTTCAAGAAAATACAAGAGATTTAAACTGAATCCATTAAATAACTACTTTGGTAATTAATTTAGTTTAGTTTTGAATAGTGTTTAGCTTAAATGAATGAATGTATGAATTCATATAAGAATTATTAATCTTTGTAAGAAGATAAATGGGTTGTTACATTCAAACTTTCATTTCATTCAATTTTGAATAATTGCATTATGCATAAAGCAAGATTAATACTTAAACTTTGAATACATATTGAAAGTGACATGTTCTAGGTATTATTATACTTTTTTTCTTTCTTTGTGAAGAATGAATAAGTGTCTTCGTGGTAACCTCACATATACTTTACTTTATTAACTTGGATAAAACTCTATGAAAAGATCTAAAGTATAAGTTTCTTAATGTATAATAATTTGAACACCCGGACCTCGACACGTGGTTATATTCCCAAGCGCGGACGGAGTGTGGTCGACATATGAGGTGTTCATTGTTGTCACTTAGAGACGTGACGATGCGGGCTCTCTTACAATGACGGTATCTATAGTGTACTGTATGAGGAATTGCAACTTTACAGTAATTTAATAAATAAATCCTAAATATCACTTAAGATTGCTGATGACAAATTGTTTTTCAATGTTGATGTACCTATCCTAAAGCTACAAGTAGATCTGAGTTTTCATACCGGGGATCCGCTTTGTCTGGTGATTAAAAGTAAAATGCGCTTTTTCAAATCTTTATTCCAACAATTGACACCATTGCAGTTTATCTAACTGCTATCAAACGTCCTACAGACACGATCCCCGTGACAAGTTTTCAGAGTTTGACAGAAACAACATCTTTAAAATTGGTCGTTACTGGGCTTGATTTTAATAATAAGGTCTTTTTACATACTGCTTAAAACAAAGCGGCTAACAGGTGGCATTCGTTTCATCGCCTGTTTAAAAGGTTCTATATAAAGGGTGAGATAATAGAAATGGAGTGAATTTTTACCAAACTTTCTTTGTCTACCCACATATGGACAATTGATAAAAAAATCTTTTTAAAGAAGCATTATTTTTTAAAGTAACATATTTCTGCTAATTCACATAACACAATGAGGAATCTGTAAGGAAATGATGAAATCTCTGACGCGACTGAAATGCGTAGCAACAGTTACGACAGGCTGCGATTACTCTATGTAGGCGTGCGGGGCTTAATGTATTTGCTTCTAATTGACATAAGTTGATATTTCAGAAGAATAGATTGTAACCATATATATTGCTCATATATTTAAACCTAATAAAATTCCTTAAAATTTAGTTTCAAGATTTTCATCCATATCGTTTTAGTAGAGTGGCCCGCACAATCTGGGATCATCCGCATACTTTACCATTTTATAAGTATTTCTCGCAGAGTAGTCTGTTTAGATAAAAAGTCTACGAGAAACCTTAATCTTATTTTAATATCGTTCCTTGAGACATAACAATATACTTTGATGAAAATTTAAGTTAGTTTAATTTTCAAAATATAGAGAATCCCCAAATTTTGGTGCGGTTTTTCTATTAAATCCATGTTGGTTACGGAAAAAAGACAATTAAAACCCCTAACAATTACAATACCGTTGCAGACATAATGTCACAGATTTACGTACAGTACATACAGTGCAGCTCTTGACATATAGCATGTCTTTTTTATTTCCGTGCGAAGTGTAAAGTGATGTTGAATTATTAGAGTCTTAGTCTTAATATATCTTGTACTTTAGTTATGGGGTTGTACAGAATAGAATTTGAATGTATGTCTAGTGGATGGTCACTCTTATACAGTGAAGGAAAAAATAAAAATTATAAGTTACTTGTTTTGCCACATAAGGAATCATTAGAACTTATAATTGTAAATCTGCCTCACAAATATGGCTAGATATATCATTAATTTCAAGTTTTTGTCATTTTATAAAGTAGTAATTTGCCTAAATTACCTGCGAACGTGAAACAGGCAGAAAAACACTCGCGGGCGCGAGTCTACAAGCATCTTGATCTATGTTTAATTATTGTTTAGCAATATTTTTGAGTTTCTATATACTACACTCTAAAATATTTGAAGTTCTAAATATTGTGTTTCCATTATATTATACAATCCAGTTATTTAACCAAGATTAGTAGTAAGGGGATGTCTAACTTGACTGAGCTTTCAAAGCTCTTTGCGAACTTATTTGTGAGCTTTTTAATGATTCCTTTAATGTTGGTTAATACTATTGCGGCTTAGAAGAAAAATTCGTCTATCAATTAGTTTATGGCATAATAGTTAACTTTATTTACACATGTATGTGTGTGTGTGTACACCCACTAAATATAAAATCCATTTATATAAAATAAATACTGACTTATTTTGAGAACATTTAGTGACTCGTTCGTAATGTTTCCTTTATATAGAAATATTTTATTAAGAAGCAGCACCTCTGATTGGTAACAATGAATATTTACAATTTTTTCAAAAACATCTGATTTTTTTACATATTTTTTTGTGTGAATCTTAATTCCCGTATTTTAAGGTAGGTCATGTTTAGATTAATGCTATTTTTTTTAAATTTCTTCAGGGTGGTGTTTTTTATCAAAAAGACAAATACTAGGTTACTCCCTAATATTTGCACAGTATTAGAATAATATCGAAGTCTTTAGATTTTTAATTTTGCGCACAGAGACTGCGCTCCGTTAGCCCTCTCTATCGGGAAAATTGTAGAGTATCTATATGCATAATAATAATTCAATTTCAAGTCATAACATATTGCTCTAATAACTCAAAATATATTAATAATATGAATATATGTATGTCATAAACCTAATAAATCTATCGTCGCGCCAAGAGAGCAGCTGCCACGGTCTCGGCCGCGCTGAGCACCTTGCACTATGTATTTAGTTTATTATTACTGCGATTTATTTAATTTTGCATATTATGAGTTATTCCTAGACTAGGAGAGAACTTAGTTTTATTGTTGTTTTTATTTTCTTAGTCCGTGCTTTGTCTTAGTCCTGAAGAAAATGAATCTATTCTCCCCTCACGGGAATCGAACCACCAACTGTCGTCCACGTCGACACGACACTAGATGTTTGTAGAATAGATAAGTATAATTTCTTATCATAGAATTGTAATGTTAACGCAGTTTTATCTATTTTCCACTTTATATGTAAAAATGTATGGATTTGAGCGCAATATAATATAATTTGTTTCTTAAGCCCCCATTTCGGTATATTCTACTAGATGTAATGTACTATGGATATTTTCGTTAGCGTTTTATTTATACTAGCGTATACTTATTTACACTTGTGTGTGTGGAGAAAGTCTGCAGAGAGAGAGAGATGTTAATATTAAACAAATGTTATACTATGTGTATATACATTTAATTGAATTAAATTAATTTAATCTAGTAACTATGTAGATAAATATAAAAGTAGTGAAAATATTCATCTGCGTGCAATGAAAGGCGCTGCGAGTTAGTTCCAAACAGCATCCGTTGCGGAAACTCTACTAAATTTGCATTCCCATTTAAATACTAAACTAAGTTTGTTAATTTCGGTTTATTGCAAACTATAATTAAACTTTTTAAAAGGTTTAGAAGGTGACAACAGTGAAGTGGCTTAGTACGAGGGTCAAACTGAAAGTTTTTAGAACTGGCAACTTAAAAGCATTATATTAAAAAAATAAGTTTTAATTTTGAAATAGAACTCTTTACCAATAATATTGAGTATACATTTCATTCATTTGTCATTTGTTTTACGATTTGGCGGCAAATTGAAAATTGTCTGTGCACGTCAGAATGAATTTAAGCCGAGAAAATTTTCGTGCAATGATTTTTTATGACTTTCGATGTCATATAAGTCAACAAGAAAGTTATGATAGACTTCGATTGGCTTATCATGATGAAGCCCCATCTCATGCCACAGTTTACAACTGGTTTAATGAATTCAAACGTGGTCGAACTAATCTCACCGATGATTTGCGTGAGAGACGGCCTTCTACAGCGACGACTGAAGATAATATCAGTGTTGTGCGGTGTGTGATAGAGACTGACAAAAGAGTGACCTATCAGCAGATTCGGACAAGTCTAGGCATAGGTATGAGTCAAGTGCACAAAATCCTCCATGAACATTTAGCGGTCAGGAAGCTTTGTGCCCGCTGGATACCGCATAATTTGACCGAGGCTCAAAAACTCCGCCGTGTTGATTGGGGCCGAAAAATGATCCAAAATTTAACGGAGGTGACTCAAATGCTGTGTTCGACATACTAACGGGTGACGAAAGCTGGATTTACGTGTTATGATCCGGAAACCAAAAGACAGTCTGCTCAGTGGGTGTTTCCTTCCGAAGAGTTGCCAACTAAAGTGAAGAGAGGTCGAAGTGTTGGAAAAAAGATGATGGCCTCGTTCTTCGGAAAGACAGGCCATTACGCGACAGTTGTCTTAGAGGATCAGAAAACGGTTAATGCAGAGTGGTACACTAACAACTGTTTGCCACTTGTCTTGGAAAAAGTTCGAGAGAAACGACCTCGCAGCAGGATCCTCCTTCATCACGACAATGCCTCGTCGCACACCGCCAGGCAAACGATCGACTATTTGGCGACCTTAGACGTGGAATTACTGGGTCACCCGCCGTAAAGCCCCGACCTCGCATCCTGCGATTTTTATTTATTCCCGAAAATAAAAGAAAAACTTCGAGGAAAACATTTTATGGACGCCGAAGAAGCAGTGGCTGCGTTTCAAAACGCCGTTGAAGAGACCCCTAAGGCCGAATGGGCAAGGTGCTTTTCTGGTGGTGGTGGTTTCAAGGTGCTTTTCGGACGCTATTTTGAAAAGTTATAATAAAACTAATAACTTACTAGAATGCTTAGTTTTTGATTTTCTAAGAACTTTCAGTTTGACCCTCGTATTTATAAAAATAAAGGTAAGGGCTACAAGTTCAGATTCTTTTTGCAATTATTTATTATATACCGTCAACCTATAGTCGATGGTATACATAGCAGGGTCAACAGAACTAACTGGAAACCTTTTTTCTAATGGAGGAAATACTCATGGACTACCTACGCCCGGGGAAAAGGCCGAGGATATGTGAGACTCTTACCGTGTTTAAAGAATTACTAACACTATTACTCTCAATCCCACGTTGACATAAGTATAATATACTAAAATGATATTATTTTAAAATATTAATAAGATCTTGTCGATGTTTTAAGATATATAAGTACGAGTATGTGACAATTACAACACTATCGTGCATTAGTGGCTACTTGTACGTATCTATTTGTAGCTACGACGGTACAGTACAGTGCATGGCCAAGAACACGCGCCGTCTGCCAAACTATGTTTATTTTAGTCGTCACACCACGCGTCGTGTTGTCATTTTATACGATCTTGTACATTTAATTGTAATAGTATTATTATAGGTCAGTATTTTATTTAACTTTTTTGGTTCACTTATTAGTTAGAAGTGAAGGCGAATGGAGTCGAGAATTTGGTGTTGAGACGTTTAGATGTTTCCTTCCCGCCATCTAAGATTGTCAGAATAGAATACTAAGTGGTGGAACTTAACGACGCGCTTTGGTCTACTAAATCAGGTCATTTAAAACATTACATTTACTATAAAGTAGAGACACTGTCACACTAGACACGATAAAATTATATCACAAATTACTTAGAACCTGTATTTAATACCAAAAATATCGCATAAATCGTCATTTGCTCATAAAATAAGGCTTTTTGCTATTTATAGACAAAGCTTAAAAAGTACTACACTGAGTGGTGCAAAATTCTGTTTGAAAAAAACATCGAAACGATCTCTCTGAACACCCAAGAGCTGGCATTTTCCTTGTTCAGTGTATCAGTTCAGCGATCCAGCGAGGAAATACAACAACAAAAGCAATACAATAGTGCGTATTAAGTATTATGCATGCTAAAAGACGAATCTTCAAATTAAATTGGTGAGTCTTACTACTTCATTACTACTTTTTTATGTTCCAAATGTTTATAAGAGGAATTATGTAGGTATACCGTCGTGGCGCATAGGCGCAACGTCTGCCTGTAACGCGACGGTTTCTGGGTTCGATCCCCAGTCGGAGAAGATGGATTTTCCTATTTCCATTTTCTTCGCTCTGGCAAACTAGGCAAAGCGCGGCGTTGAGTTCCGCCACTCAACACGCAACGCCTCGAAAATGGCGGAAAGCGGGGACGGATAAAAGCAGGGACTAAGCAACGGAGTGCCTTAACACTAGGTTCGTATGGTTCCTGCAGTTCCCTCTGCCTACCCTACCCATGTGCGGGATACAGCGTGAAGTTAAAAAAAAAAAAAAATTCGGTATCAGTATACAAAATTTACCTTACCACAAAATATATGTAGCTACTTATTTATGATAGGTAGTTTATATATATTTTATGGTAAGGTGAATTTTAAATTCTTAATCCTTAATCTTTATATAATATAATATATTATCTTGTTACTATTAAATGTAAAATAGCATTGAGTCAGTGTCCAGATTCATCAACTCTAAGGTAACGTTTACATGAAAGTATATCGTAGTCGTAATTGTTCCAGAACGTTGAATGAATCAGTTGTGATAATATACACAGTAGACGCGCACAGACGCAGACTCAAATAGAAGTGACAACATGACAGTGCGAGATTGACAGAGTGACAGGCGACTCAGGACATTTCAAAACAAATGTATATTAAGAAAATTATTATTTCTACGTCTTTGAGGATATATATACTTTTGATCTCGAACTTTTATTGAGTTTTAAATGTTTACTTTTAAATTAAAGTAAAATAGAATAAATAATAATAAATTGAAATAGAATAAAATACTTAAATCGCTGAAAATGAAGAATGCTGTTACTTACATATATGCGAGCTGATTTAAAACTAGTATTGTTATGAAGTTTGCCAAAAAGCTCAAACCTGCAGCACGGTTGCAACGAAAACAATCATCTCACAATATTAGTCAACTCATCAATCTCCAGATGGACCCTGACACGACGATGACGTTTACAAAGCTACATACAGTCTCTACCCTCTTGTCTCTGTTGACGCTTTGTCTAATAGTAGTATTGAGTGTATACTGTACTGATTGTAATTCAGTAAATATTAATATATTCATTATTAATAGTTTGTACTTATATTAAACTATTTAATTAAATGTTTATATGTATCATTCGATTTATTATCTGCCACTTAATATTTGACAGCCAGAATAAAAATATGTCAATATTATTGTATGTGTATATATACTATATAATTTTTTCTTTAATTTAAATCGAAGGAAAAATTACTCTTCTAGCACTAACATTCTACTACCTATGCAACTTCGATTTACTAAAGCGCATGCTTCATAGCAATATTCCAATCGTCATCGATAAAACGCAGCCAGCATCTACGTGTCCATTAGTCTTATTCCAGAGAGAGAGAGCTTTTTACTTTTAAAACAATATGAATTTTAAAGGTAAAGAAAATAATAACATTTTTTTATGAAAGAACAATTTTCTTATTTTAAACTTCGCAAGTAAATCCCATTATAATAGAATGTTAAGATGATATCGTTTGTTTGATTGAGCTCAGCATTACGAGACAAAAGAGCGTGTATAATGAGAGTTACTCTATTGGGAGAGCCGGATGTCAGTACCGAGAGAAAGACAGATAATTTTATTTTTAAGGGATTTAGCAGTTAATATAAAAATGTGCTAATACTTAAAAGTAACCTCTTGTTTGCAATCTTATTACATAAGATTCAAACAAGTTCATAATATCGATGTAAATACGACATACGAGTATATGAATCTATTAAAAACAATTCTATTTTATAATATGTACCATAATCATGGAAAACTATAAATTTATATGGAATATAATCTTCCAAAAGTCAGTAAGTTTCACCACCGTCCACAATATTAAATGTTCTAACAAATTATTAGTTAATTATTTAGTTTCAGAAATTATTCTGTATTTTTTTTTTTTTAGCTTCACGCTTTATCCCGACCTGGCAGGTAGCAAGGGAACTGCAGGAACCACAATGAACCTAGTGTTGACCTCCGTTACTGTTAGTCCCTTAAAACTTTACTCCGTCCCCACTGTAATTTACAAAACATAAAATTTTTATTTCTGTAATTTTATTGAAGTGAAATACATTTTCCCAGTTTAAAATAGTCCGTTCTAAGTGATCTCATCTGTGTAGTGTAGGAGTTCGTAGTACGTGGCGTTTTTTTAAAATTTTTTTAGCGTACTTCATTAGAAAGCTGTAACTAGCTTGTTTAAATTTGCTTAGTTTTAATTGCCAGGAGTTTTTTCGTTGCTAGTGTCTGTGCTACTTTGAACAGCTCTATATAAAATAGTGTTTCATTTAGAACCGGTACAATTCACAGGACTTTTCTGTTCTACTCCACTTGTTAACATCATTTGTCATCTCATCATCAGCATGAGAAGATATTAAAATGATATTATACATTCATGTATAATATTTTTTTAAGATTTTGCTATGAACTGGTAGTGCGAGTATGTGTCGAAAATGTAAGAACGTCATACTTTGTATCATTTTACTTATCAAAACCTCAAAAAATTAGTGCTTAAGCTGCGCCAACCCAGTAGCTCAAAGGTTCTAGGATAGAATCGTGTAATTACCACGCTTCAGATAATATCGTCGTGAAATAGTACATATGACTGGCTTACGAGTTTTCGGAAGAATATAGACAACAGAGTGTAAAAGCTGACATGTGCGTGTAACGATATTTATAAATAGAGGGGCTACAAAAGAATATAAGATTATTGTTAGTTATTAATTACATTTTTTAATTTTTACTTATAAATTACAAAACATTGAGTAATAAACACGCAAATAAAAAGCAAAATAAAAATTATAGAAAATATAAATTAACTTTCTAAATCCAAATCGCCCTAAAAAAAAATACAGACCAACTACCTTTCTAAGGCTATGCTGTTTCTAGTGTATAAGTGAAATTAGTTCAGTTATTAATTAGTTTCTTTAGTTCAAATTCTTTGACTGTAGTAATGTCCCTTAGATTTAGAGGTCAATGGTGACCACGTAAAGATCCGAGCCACTGACTCCGATTCGTCAAGCTGCCTATAAATTATATTAGACGTGAATGTAAACCAATAGGTTTCGGCCAATTTGTTTTCTAGTCCCTACTATTGTTAAACCAACGACGCCTGAAAATTAAACAAAATTGGTATTAAGAATTGAATAGAGTATATAGTTAGATTTAAATTCATTTTCGTACTGTTTATGTATTTGTTAAGCAAATGAATAAAAACTTAGGTGTAAATTTTAGTATTTGATTACAAAAGTTTTCTGTACCTATTACATAATAAATACATATACAAAGTCATAGACGAATTTTACGAATACTATAGGTACTTGTTAAATCATTTTTTATTTAAATCTTACTTGTTAATCAGTTGTTCATTACAACCTAGTCCTTACCATCTAATATTAATATCGCAATAAAAAATAATAATACATAGTCATATAAATCAATTTCATAATATTTTTGCCGAGCACTTAAAAAATATGCTTTTTTACATAAAGGCTTCCTGGTACAACTCACTAACTAACTGTACATGCTTTCACATAAATATATATATTAAGTAAAAAAATACGTATATTGATTTACAGTTAATCCAAGCCGTGAAATATAATAGCACGTATTCGATGCTCGTACGAGGACGATCAAGAAAGTTTCGCGTAGGTTACCGCCCCCGGCGTCGGCTCCGGAGACGAAATGTTACACTATGGTGTTATGTATGCGCGTCCTACTGATGTTGTGTTGTTGGTTGATAGAGTGTGGGGTTGAGATATAGTTAAGTGGGTGTAATGTATTAACTATTATTATCCGCGCGTCACGCTTTATATCCCGCACATGGGCAGGGTGGCAGAGGTAACTGCAGGAACCATAAGAACCTAGTGTTAAGACACTCCGTTGACTTAGTCCCCTGCTTACTCCGTCCCCACTTTCTGCTGTTTTCCGAGGCATTGCGTGTGAGTGGCGGAACTAACGCCGCGCTTTGCCTTAGATGCCGCGCGAAGAAAATGGAAATGAAAATCATCTTCTCCGACTGGGGATCGAAACCCATTAACCGTCGCGTTACTGCAGAGACGTTGCACCTCCTTGCGCCAAACGACGTCTTCAACAAAAAAAAAAAAAAATATAATTTTCCATAAAAATAGGAGCGTGTTAATTTAATTTTCATAAAACTTGTAAAGGCTCTTTGTTACATATGTGTTTTTTTTGAATTCCGATTTAATGCTCTGCAAAAATAGAAGAGTATTATACTTTCAGCGTTTTGATTAAATTATCAATGACTTTTGTGTACGATAAATTTACTTATTTGTACGTTAAGAAGTATTTCTGTCATTGTGTACAATCGACTTTCAGTAGAAAGTCTTAGTCGTTAATATCTATTACTTTATATGAGTACTGATTCTATACCTATTGTGCTTTATTTAACTAATGTAATGGAATAAGTTTTTGTTAATTCGTTTTAAAATATTTTCCCGACAAATTAATATTTCGAACGCCACTTTCCTCGCGGGAATAAATCACATTTCAGACATGGTACAAAAAGGTCACGAATGTTAAGGCAAAGTAAATTTATAGAATCGAGTCGTAGGCTCTGGAATAAAGGTCCGCATCTTTTAAGAATAATGGCTTCAACTCGGCTACTTCATTTTATTTACACTTATAGCTAATAACCGCTTTGATTTTATTGAATTTGCTACTGAATGAATTAAAAAAAGTTTATAAATTTATTGAATAAACTTCAAGCAACTTACAGATAAGAAAAAAGTTTTTTGGTGAGTTCTATTTTTTAGTCTCAGACAGGGTGGTGATTCAAAATCACATACTTTTCCTCACCATATTTATTTAGTGTGGAGTACATTTAAACAGTAAATGAAAATTGGATACAAGTTACCTTTCTACACGTTTCAGAAAAGAAATTGAACGTACCGATGGGTATTTTATCATCAATCATACCTTAGATACAAATATCCTTATTTGTTAGTCTATTTACGAGTGGACCGCGAATTAGCTTAGGATTTATTTACAAGTGTAAAACTTTATAGAACAAATATGTGGCAAATCATGTCGCAGCTGACTTGTTGGTTGTTGACTTTTTACTGTACATCACTCTTGAAACACTATAGCTAGACTTCAATCTCACTTTCGCTTGACACCTTCCTGTCCACATTTATAAACAATGTGTTGTTATATCCTAACCCCACCATTAGGTATCTAGCCAGATTGCCTCAAATTGACTAACTGTAAGAGAACTTACGCTAAGCGCTTAAACACCTTCGAGGTCTGAAACATTAACAAATTAACTTAAATAATAATAAAAATGATAGTTTACTAATGTTCCTTGCTTTATAAAATATATAAATGTTTTATTAATATTATATGTCAGTTTTAGGATAAAAATATATAGTATAAAACAATTAATTAATTCTTCACAGTAGATCATACTTAAACAATTAATATTAATTACTACTTAATGGTTCATATTCAAAACTATATGTAAAATCTATATACATAATATATGTTGGGAACAACAAGTCAAAAGCCTCTGTATCATGTATTATTTCAATGTGAAATAAGTCTACTTCACATATTCGATAAATATGTTTGGCATTAGAACACATACGAGAATAAATCTTTAAAATTGTTCTTTTTGCAGACGTGAGTGACGTGTTGTTTTGACATATTATTTTTCTATTAAACTAAGCTATTTCTTTAGAAGACACCATTTTGGACGCGTGTTTAGAGGTAGCACACAAGAGTACACGCGCCGCGCTCCGACCCACGCCGGCGTGACTTAGTAAAACTGAGTCTGTACCCTGAGAATGAGACTGAACTGATACTCTACGATTCACTCTACGTTATGTTTTAATCTTAAAAATAACAATATTGTTGTGTATATATGTTCATGGTTTACGGTAAATAAAATTATTGTTTTTAAAAATAATTTTATATTGTACATAACTTTTTTTAAACCTCGTCAATAGAGACACCTAACCTAGTGTTCAGCCCCGTTTTTTCTGCTTGCCATTTTTCGAGATATTGCGCTTAGTATCGTTTTTGATGCCATTCTCCTCGAGCGAACTCGAGTCTACAATCCGTTTGCGCTTACAGTAAGACTTTAGGAAGGATACGTTTACAACACAAACTACAAACTTCTTTACCTTTTTTTATTTTATGTATATTTTGTGGACAATTATTAAAAATTTACCGAAGTGCGTACCAAATGCAAACACCATTGATTGACACCTGTTTTATTATAAACGTAATCGTGCTTGAGGAAAGCTTTTAAGCTCCTATAAACATTTTTCTGCGCAGATCTTTAATTATCTTAAAGTAAAAATCGTCTGAGAAATATAAACAATTTGACGAGTATTCGAGGTACTACCAATTACCTACATACATTACTAAAGCTTGAATATATTTGTAATAAATATAACTTAATTTCCATCTCCATTTCGTTTACAATTTCCTTGGGAAACATTATCCAGTCAAATAGTCAAAGTCAATTCAAAACAAGACTAAACCTCAACACTATTATATTTGTAGTAATATAAATTATTCAAAATAAGAACATACAAACTTCAATTTTTGAACTTAAATACATACCACCGTTCACTAAATATAATATTTTAAAATAATTCTCGAAGACTACACACATACAAGTATAATAGAGTACATATTTATGAGGTGTTATTTTGTGTAATATTTTCTTTAACGAGCTTTAAACTTACATTTTCTACGCTTCTCTGCGGGATGTAAGAGTAAGTTTTAGGTTAAATTAATTTTATAAATTTTAAATCTAGCAATAATAAACAGTAAATTAAAGCAAACAAAATTCAACAAAAATCTAAAAAAAATATCTAAATCACGTTTTGAAACTACATTGTAAAACTTGCCATATTATAAATTGTAAACTTTACAAAACTCGAAAGTTGAAGCTTTGAGCATTAAACGGAACGAAGAATGTGACAGAGTTTGTAGTAAAAAAGCGTTTATATTAGTTTCTGCTAAATATACATGATATAAAGATACAAATACATCTACTGTTTAACCTTGTTTGACTTTTGGCGCGACACACATGTATTGTAATTCTAAAATATTGTTAGCTTCTGATTTCTAGATCAATATGAATATTAATAGACATGAAATATATTTAGATCAGATTCTACATCAAGTATTGTGAAGAATCTTACATGGTTTCTGATTCTTTTGTCTTTTTATTGTTTTTCATATTTTTTTTCAAAGGTCAAGCTAATTATAATTCGTAAATACTTTTTTATTACTTAAAGTATGATATTATTTTTTAAATTAATTGAAATAATATTTTTTTTAGTGTTATAAAACAAATTCGAAGACACACATTTAACGTATAAGCTAGATACATATGAAGTGTTAATAGCAGTGATACAACATAAGACTGCAGCTCTGAGCTTTTCACATCAGAAAAAGCATATCAATAACAATAGTCACAAGCATGTATAATTAGGTTATCCGTAAATTAATATAAATTGATATAAATCTTCAAACGTAGAAGAGCGCTACGGCTAGTTCGTTTAACTCTATCATAAAACTTGCAGCCGTCAGTTGTGTGGCTTATCTCACTTTGAAGAAAATAGTTTTATGAGAGCCGCACTAAGGGAGAGATGTTGGATTATAACATACTAATGAGCTCCTTTTGATTTATAGTCTGGTTTATATTTTTATGATAATTGTTTGGGATATGGGAGTCTAACTCAAACACCGTCACTGGTTCAAAGACCCTAGTCCCAGTGCCCCAGTGAATTTAATGACAATTTTACTTAAAACTTAAAAAAATAAAATTTAAAATTCAATAATTATTTGTTACGTAATTTATTAACTCGTCACTCCAACAATGTAACAATGATTTTTTAAAAGTTATTGTACAGCCAAAGCCCCTTTACCATGTGGGTTATAGTTGTTGTTAAGAAGTATGGAACAAAAGCTTGAACAAAAAATTCCGTGAGAGAAGAAGAAACTGTTCTAGTGTATTCTATAGAATCCTTGTAGGCTCTATCTTTTTTAGAAATGAAAAAAAAAACAAAGTTAATCTTTAAGTAAGAAAACATAGCAAAGTTTATAGTTAATATATTTTCCAACGCTAGGGCGACGGCAGAACGGCGAGCGGTGGGCGGGCCCCCCGGTTTTTTCTCATATATACTTTTTAGGAAAATACAAGAACCTTAATCTACTGTAAATACAATGAATATTGTTTATCTTGATAATGTTTACGACACACAAAATATTGTGAAAATGGATTTTCTTATCCAAGTCTTCCTAAGTGTACCTTTGTCCACTAATATAGTTATTTCATATAAATATCAGCATCTGAGCTTATACTTTAGTTCAATTTACTGATTAGTCGTATTACAAAATACAAACACGACATTGTTTAACAAAAAAGAATTCAAAATGATTATATACACTAACAGCTGTTTTTTAAACAATCACAATTGTAGCTATTCATAAAAATACACTTTTAATAAATAAGGCGGAAAGCGGGGACGGAGAAAGCAGGAACAAGTGAACGGATTGTCTTAACACGAGTTCATATGGTTCCTGCTGTTCTCTCTGCCTACCCTGCAATAAAAAAATGGGGGGGCTAAAAGTGTGAAGCCTATAACAAAATAAGATAAACGGAATGAATTATTTTACTTCGTATTCACATATATTATTCACAATATATATGATTAAAAAATATCGATATTCTATTAATGAGGTAGCTAAAGTACTCTGATCTACAATGTCAAAGACAGTCAACACCACTTTTGTGTCCAAGGCATAACAAATCGTTTACTTTCATTTTGCTTCGTATTGGTTACCGATACGAACGCCTAACGACGAACGAGAAGTTACATAAATTGCATACAAGAGAATTCGTATTTGCCTGCCTAAAAAAGGGGAAAATGTTGTTTTTACCCTTTTGCTGTACGCATAGGACATAGTGTAGAGAGTGGCATTTGCTGTAACTCATTACAATTTTTCCATTTTATGTACGTACTATTATTAAAACAGAAGTTGTACACTTGTACGAGCTTTACCTTTGCAGACAAATTTTACCAGTATTAAAAATGTATACAATTTTAAAGTTTTACATTGCATTTTATAGCTCTTAGAGGATGTTTACTCTGATGAAGTTGAACATTCACCATCAACTCTTTCGTCCTCGAGCTCCAAATATGTTGAAATTACGTATTTACTAAAATTGGCCCACTTCATAGAATAAATCAAACGTAAATTCCATTGAAAAACTGAGTGTACTAAATAATCTTTAGTATAATTTAATTATTTTTCGTACATTTATTTGAATCGTATTTTTTTACGTTTCCAGTAATATATACTGAATAAGCTAATGTACATTCTAATATATTTTTTGAAAACGCTTGACCTACTCAAATAGATTTTCCTGTTAGACATACACGTAATTCACGTTGAGTATGAGTTTTCGCAAAGTTGTTCTTATCTTTAAAGTTGTTCTTGTTGTTCGATATGTGTATTTGAGAAAAGCGATTTGAGGTAAACGTATAAATAAGTAAACATGATATCAAAACACGAACAATAACACAGACGGGATGTCCTTCGTAGCTTTTGTTACTTTTGCTCTTTAAATCTTCGTTAACGTTTTTGTACTTATGTAAACAACTCGAGTCCCCCACGCTTTGTTTTTTGTCTTTTTAAATAAGCTTATGTATTATAATTCTACCAACAAGGAACTAGAAACTATGTTTTTAACTTATAATGGAATATATTTAAATAATTGTTTTGTATACGATATAAATATGCAAAAGGTACGGGCAGGTATATACTGACACAAGACTCATCTGCTGCAGAATCGTAGAGCTTAATAAACTCTTACTATTAGCTACTGATAATAGTTTGGACGCTTATTTATACATTTAAGTGAATTAAAATAACCCACTTAAACGTTTTAATATAAAAAATATTTTAATTTATGTCATTTGTTTATGACTTTTTAAATTATGGATAGCGGAGGTCTTATGAATTAATACGTCACATGATCGTCCTATGCTCTCTATATGGAGACAATCGCTCGTACAGGCGGAAAGACCTGTGATTTACCACACTTTTTACTAACATTTGGTAATGTACTTATAATAATTGACATCCAGCAAAGATGTGTATGAATATCGTTCAACACTCAACTGTATCAATTAAGATAACACCAACTACGAAGCAACAGATGTGCACCGTTTTAACACGCGATTATATCTTCTACGTCGGTGAAGTATTTTCATAGGCCGTGTTCCTGAGCCCTTTTCCATTAAGCACAAATACGTATAGTACCAATATGTAGCGAAGTTATGAACGCTCCTTTAATAAAGTTATTTATAAAGACATCAGCGGACCGGCTACGAGTATGTCTACACTCGGTGTAGAGTTGACAGTGAGTATTGACTTAGGATAACCGTGATTTGTGTTAGGGACATTGTTTAAGTCATTAATAAAATTAAGCTCAGATATACTTCGTTTACATATACATGTGTGTACCGTATATTTATATAAAGAGTATAGTGGCTTTGCCTAGACTTGATATTCAAATATATCCTCAAAAACCGAAAAAAAAATTCACCACAGAATATTGAATAAATAACAAACAATGTTACTACTACTTTTTTCAATTTCGCTGAATACATAAATGATACTTGGATATATGTAATAAACAGCCGCCATAGTATTGAATGTTGAAAAATGTTTCAGCAAGAACTGTTTACAGTTAATTTTTCTTAGAGTTTTTTTAAAAGTATAAAAAATATCTTTCTTACAGTTTTATTCCATATGTTAACAAAGATTAAGGGATCTTAGAACAAAGTTAGAGAACTTCGTGTAAGTTTGTTGTCGTATATGAAGCTTCATATACGCAAATACTACGAACGTCTCTGATGTGTGACAGTTGTGTGAAGTTGTAAGGGTTAGGGTAATGAAGTTATTACTTCTGTAACAGTTTGCATATGATTTAAGTGACAAGCATGTATTTTTTGACTGATATAAGTAGGAAATCGGTAGAAATTTGTTTAGCAATATAATATTTTTCTTATCTAAAACGTGCGTATACCGCTTTTAAGCATATTACAACATTTAACTTCACAAACTAGCCACTTCACGAACGATACTCTCGAAGTGATTCTATTATAATGTTTCTGTACGAGGTTACGAGGTGGAAATTTGCAAAAGCTCAAGATATCCCAGCGTCCTGTTATTGTACCGTCACTGTGATACCGGACAACGGGAGTGTGAGGGAACAGTTCAATAGTTTATACGAGTTGAACGGCGGAACTCAACGCGCTTTATCTTCTTGTCTGTGGAAAACAGGCATGGATTGAGTGCTAGTGATATAAAAAAAATAAAAAATATATTTTTTAACATTACTAATTTCATTATTATTTGGATATTATTATCCATAATCGATATAAAAACAAATGAAAAAGAACAATAAAATAACACATGTTTTTGTGAAAATAGGTTATAAGTGATGCAGAAACAATCCATATAGGTACATACATACGCACAGTTGCATAGGAATACCTCAGCGTAGGAGGCGCGAGGCGCGTAGAAACTCAAACTAGTAACTGCTTCCGCTGTGACCACAAACTATAAATGAAATTTTAAAAATGGACATTTCATTTAAAAAGTTATGTTGCATCGAAACAATTGAAAATTTCGTCCGTCAAGTACGAGTGAGACACGCGCATCGAGGGTTCCGTACCAATGTATGATTGTGAATCAGCTGGAAGAAAAGTTTGAACAGACTGACTGCACTAATTTTGTGTGAAATTGACTAAAATATACATTTCTAATAACAAATTTTACTTCACTACTTCTACGTCTAATTAGACAGTTTCCATAAGCTCTTCTCTGCTTACTTCGTAAAGACCAAAGTTTCTCGGAACGCCTAATATAATATTAAAACAAGTTCGTCTTTGAGGTGTTCTACTGGAACAACAACTTTTCGTTTGTGGCTGCATTATACATTCACTTTTACTATTAAAATATACTATACACAATAGTTTACTGATTATTTAATTTAAGTGTTAAAAATTATCTAGCATACTAAAGTAAGACTATTAAAAATGACTGCGATGATTTTGTTGATGGGTTTATTATTTTTTCTCGATTTTGTTGTTCATAATTAATGCACATATAAAGTACAAAGTAGGAATATATAAGGAATAATGTAACATCTTCATGTTGGTGTTATATTTTATTGTATATAAATTGTATAGAATGAACATAAGGGTTAATAAATATATGACTAGTAATGTATTGTACACTTGTTATATTTTAAAAGTAACAGAATTAAATCACTAAGTCAAGTATAAAACAAAAAGCATACGGTCATATTTCAATATTTTAAATAAAACGAGTAGATTTATCAGCGTTAAGAAAACAATCAAATCAAAAAGTGATTTAAGTACCAGCTCGTTGTATCCAATGTAAGTACACAAACTAAGTCGTAAATTACGAGAGACGATTAATCTCAAACGTATAAATTATTAAGTATAAGTCAACCGTAATTTAGTATAAGTCAGTAATTTTTTTTCAGTATAAGTCAACGGTGAAAAGAAAACGGCCGACAGGCAGCGGATGTGGAAATAAATATAAAATTTAAAATAAAATAACGTCAGTTACATCGTCGTTAGGTAAAAGTATTACAGTTAAAGTATTTATTAAAAAAAAATCAAATTCTTCTCGTCTTGTAATGACTATCATCTATTTATTTAAATATAAAACAGCTCCTTCGTAGAATTATACAGAAACCTGTCTTTGACAGCTATTTAGGGACGCCTTATAGGAAAAATCATCATAAGAATTGATCAAGTCCGACCAGCGACGAGACGCTACCACAATAACGTGTAGTGTGGCAGTATAGGGTACTTACTGTGCTCGTGTAGTTAATGTCTAAATATATTCGTAAGAGGAGTTGACAATTACCTGCAACAAACGAACACAGATTATATAATCCGTCATTTGACACTGTAATGTGGCAGGTACAGATAACAACGACACAATCACTATACACATGCACCTACACAAGTATAAGTAAACGTATATGAGAGAATTGTTCGTAAAATAATCCATTATAATAAAACATATATTGAAAATAATTTTAGTTTAGAGAAGAGAAGAAACAACTTAGCGTTCCATGGATTCACCGTGCGGGTGCCGGGCCCATCGTGTTGTAGGAAGAGGAGCTCCGAGCAGCGCTTGGGACTTGCGACCCAAGTGTAGGTTTAAAGGGGCCCCTTTAAAATGCATTAACGCTCACCTTCACTGTCCGAGCTCCCCCCACTACCTAACCAAATTTTGAATGATTCTACCAAAGCCGCCTTCGAAGTGCGTTCTAGAAATGAATTTGTGATAGTTCTAGACAGGACGAGATCTTTTAATAAACTATAGAGAGATTTCGCTGTTATACCTCTCGCTCCTACTTCAACCGCATATAAGCTAGCTCTAAACCTATTCCTGGTCAGTTCGTTAGTAAGGTCGAAACACTTATTGAGTTTAAGGTGGTGACTTTTCGGGATATTTGTTTCCCACGGAACTGTAAGTTCTACCAGTACTACGCGTTTTAGGCTTCGAGAATAAAGAAAAATATCCGGTCTAGATGACGAAACACAAATATCCTCAGGGATTCTATACTGTTTCTCATACGTATCCATCAAAAGAGTCCAATCAGGAGCTGGGTCTAATATGGAGAAAGGCTTTTGTATAGGTTTTTTATAAGAACCTTCTTTCACATACTCTATTGAGCGTTGGCTGGTTGTTATGTTTCTCTGTGCTCTTGCTACTGAAAGACTAACGGCTTCATTTATTTTCATTTATTTCGTGATTAGCGCATTATAGCACTATTCATATATTAACTGATTAAATTTGAATCTTATAAACAAATATATATGTATAGCAGTACCGTATACACATTAATAAATTCCCAAACAATAGGTGTTAATAACGAAATAATTCATTTCACTGCCATTTACCAAAACAAAATTCTTGTCTTCTAATAAATATAGTAAAGTGATAATTTACTTGGAGATGTCCAATCTCGACGTGTGAAAAATTGTAATGGTTTTCGTAATTTATATGTAAGTATATATGACATCTGTACTCTTGCGCTGGAACTATAAAGCGATTTTCAGAGATCTTAATCATTTTTTTTCTTCCGGCCACGTCTTTGTATTGGCAGAGTTTCTAGTTCAAAATGACGATAACCGACGCAAAGCGTGGGGATTATTTGAACATAAACACGTTTTTATGTAGTTTTGTGTCTATGAAATGTATATTTACGGCTTGTCGTGTTGATATGTCGCTGTTGTTGAATGACACACTGGTCTCTCGAGTAGGTACTTACAGACTGAAATTATTATTATTTATGGCAAAAATCATTGATGTTGAAAAAATAAATTATATCTGGAAATAAAATTTTACACTTATCTTCTACGATACAGTGAACGTACAGTTAATTCGTATCTTAAATGCACACACTAGTTTTCAGAAAGCCAAAAGCCGAGTGAGCTTGTGTCTGATTGTGGGTCAAACTGGGAAGAAAATATTATTTTCTTGTCCTTCCTTTTGTAAGTTCTACTTCTGTATATTTCTATATATAAGATTAATGCTTCAGTATTAGTATAATCTTTGCTTATACTTATTAAATTAAATACACATGACATTTATACCAAATTTAAGTTCAACAATATCTGACAAAACAAAACGCTTAAAGTATTCAAGTAATTCTTCTCAGTAAGCTAAAAACGAAGAGAGAGGTTACTATTTACCTCGTACAGAAAACTTAACTATCTTCATACCAAAGAGAGAGGAAATAAAAAATCTTAATATTAAAATGTATTTAGCAGAAGTCAGTGAATGGGTTTAATTTTTAGTTACTATCAAAGCAATAATAAAAGGATCAAGAACATCAAAAAACATATTTTCCTCGGCAATTAGCTGAAATAATCATGCTTAAGAGAGTCACTGTGGGCCGGAGTGAAAGGGCGTCCTTAGAAAATGGCTTTTCACTCTCATAATAAAGGCACTTTGGTTATATGCAGTGTGAATGATAGTACACTTATTCTGTCTCAATATTACTCCTAACATTATATGTTTATAGAATATGTATGTATTATAATTTTACTTTACGTCGCTGTGTAGTACGTGAGGAAGACCCTACAAGTAACAGGCGGCCGTCTACATCTCAGTAGAATCACTTACTATCTATCAACTTCAAGTATTTTCGCAAACTTATCAAAACGTCTTTATTATGTGCTCTGAACGTGGTAAGAGTGTGTAATATTAAATTAACCGAAAATAATATACTTTTTCTCAATACTTGAACTAAAGTTTATTCAGAAAACTTAAGGCTTTTGTTAAGTTTAAGCAAACACTGTAAGAGTTTGTATTTATGAAGGCTACGTGAGAAGTATCTTTTTCTATTCCACGTACAGTCGTACAGTCGGGGGCATCAACTAAATAACTTTACCACTTAGCGCTTCTCTTAGAGCTCATTGATGATCTAAACTCTCTTATTAAGCCACGACGACCTCAACAGCATTTGACAGTCATATAAGTTTCTAGTAATTTCATTTATTTGTCCAAACGACGTTTGTTTAAACGGTGAAATAAACATTTCTTTTTGATGGTGAATCTCGTATACTACAATCCGATGAAATTCCTGCTTGCTTCCACGCGGCCGCATCCGTATGCGAAATTTGACAGGATTATCTTATTATCGACGTTGGGCTCCTCCGTTATGGTGTAAGTATGTACTTATAATAGATGTTTACGCATTGTCATGTATTTAACAAACTATATAATATAAATTACTAGACTATTTCGATAATAATACATAATGTCAGCTGTCGCTGTCTGTCATTAGTGCGTACAATGTCGGTCGCGCAATATGGTTATTTAGTGGAATAGTTCGTAATCGTTTAGTTTAGTAAATTTGGAACTATGTAATGGATTTGCTACGTAGAATTATCATATTTTTCCGCGAATATATATATATATATATATATATATATATATATATATATATATATATATATATATATATATATATATATATATATATATATATATATATATATATATATATATATATATATAGGTCTGTTTTTATTGCATTAAGTAATGTCACCATTTAGGACGCTATTTGTAAGAGTAAGGAGTACGATTTGGATTTTTTTTAAATCACCGCAAGAACTGTTTATTTACCTTATGACTTTCCTTATTGCAAATTATTAGGATTTATTCGTATTTTTATGATTTATTACAGATGTCAAGTTATGAATAACTTATTATGTTTCGAATGTTCGAGCCTGTTTAAGGTACTTCCCCGATTTGTACTATTTTAAACCAATATAACCAGTTATGATAGACAAGCATAACTGGTTATTTTGGTTTAAAATAAATATGTATCCAAGGAACAATACCGCTAATTAATATTTATTGTACGATAATATAGACAAAATGAGGTGTTTCTTTCAATAATATCGACAGCCTCCCGTCATACAGTAGAGCGATTCTGAAAGTTCTGTTTCCGAAGAATCCATCGCCGACTCTCTTAATAACAAATATATCAAACGTGAAAGCATTAATTTATTATTTATTCTCCACAAAGAAGCAACTTTGAATTATAAACAATGAACATGACGGACAAAGAATTGTGGAAATGTTTTGTAAATCTATATGAATTGAAAGAAATAATCTGGATTTATTTTAACTACTTCGCTCTCAGCACGTAATTTTATTGAAATAGTATCATTTGATCTACTCGCAATTATCAATGTCATATAAGAAAAGTAACTTCTTGATTTTTATAGTTAGCGCTGACTTTCTTTAATAACGCGAAGCTTCTAGTTTGAATTATATGATCATTATACTTATTAGGGCATATACTTCTTTTAGTTACTTAATTTCGCGTCTCTACATGTATTGTGTCTAATTTGATAGTAAAATGCCATGGAATGAAATGTGAAAATGAAAAGATATTGTTAATTTAAAGAAATCACGTCATGCTTTTTGTACTGTATTCTAAAATATTCTATAAGTCAGTACCGTTGGTAAGTAGTGATAACAAAGATTATCAAATAGTCTATATTACTAAATTTAACACACAATAACTGAAACATATGTACTGTTCGTAATAATTATAAGCATCAATGAGGCTTTAAATCAAGTCGGTTGCAACAGTCTCAGTGATGTACATATTTGAATCCATTATAACAATTAAATGAGCACACTTAAGTAATTTGTTCCCATTCAGTAAAACGTGTGGAGAATGAGACAATTCGCCTTTGTGTACGTTTTAAAAGTCATCTTTACTGACTTTTCATTTGTAACTATATTTTTACCTTAATTTAACTTAATTTTGTCTCCAGTTTCGTCTTTGTGGACACATGGGAATAAGTAAGAGTTGTGTATTTCATACATGATGAAACGTGACAATGTAAGGGCTCGAGGAATTCCTGAAGAAGTCCGTGCATTAAAATAAAGTTCTAAAACACACAAATTAACGAAACATTACAAAAGTAAAATATTTGACTTGACCATTATAACCGAAACAGATTACAGTTTTACATTATCGTACTAAACTATTTTTGTGTTATTTACTCTTTGTTAAAAATAATTTTATTAAACATAGTTTTCAACTTAAAATGGATGACCAAAATATTTTATTTCTTCAATTTAAAGTTATGAATAGTTGAACAAATTTTAAAAGACTTTTAACATGGTCTTTAAAAATTAAATTAGCTGTAGAAAATATTGCGCTACCAGTTTTGCTTTGTATACTTTTAAGTACCAACTTAGCAAAAAGTTGTCAAGACTTGATAAATATTTCAAAATATTTCACAATATAGAAATCTGGATGAAGTTAAAGTGTTCTCCCGAAACTAACACTTGGTAAACTTTGATCATTTTTGAAGTTTAAGTCACAACTTTCCGTCGTTTACATCTCGTCATCTCGTCGTCTTCCATCTTGTCTAGCATCAGCATACTTTAAGTAGATAAAATCACAAGTTATATATAATACAACGGCTTATTCTTTTAAGAAGCCTGTAGTTAAACATTTTTTTTGAATTATATTACGTTTACATTCGTATTTAATTACTATTATATTCGTATTTAAAAAGAGAAATAGTTAATCTTTCTACAGCTGTTATGTTAATTTCTCGTACCCGCTAAGATCTATAAATTACGTGATCTTTTTCAAAATCTCAACTCTGAATAAAGATCAACCGAGGTCTTGTTTTATATATCGTGGATCATATGTTTATATACTAATACTGTATATTTAATATATTTAATGGATTGTAACAAATATGTAGAGATTGACAGCAAGCCAGGAATATATGTATACTGTACATAATATTTTTTTTATTATACTCAAACACTAGCGTACATCAATCATTGTTAATGTAGCCTGAACTGGCGTCTATGAGCGTCGCTGTAGGTTATACTGTTATTATATACTACTACTGTTATTATAATAGGCCAAATTATTTTAGGATCTGTTAACTATGGAATATAAGGAAGAGATTTTTTACTTGCGCCTACTGCAAGGCATCTTTAATTTTCATCAACAAATCATCCCGTAACTATCCCGTATAACAGTGTACCGACCTCGTCACCTCGTTCCGGAGCTTATTTACTTACTATGTCAATCTGATCAAATTTTAATTTAATTTATCAAACAGGGTCGGATACTGAAAGTAAATAGTTCGGCTGAATGTTCATTAGGCCGCGCCATAATAATCTTTAAACGTTTTAAATTAGCAAAACATTCCTCGAGTGCGCTGTAATCCGCTCCTCAATTATGTACGGTCTGTATTACGCACGGAGAGCGTTATTTACTTGGATTATTCTAATCGCTAAATGAAAGCATCCAAATACAAAATCGCTTGTGTTCTTTTTCTTTGTTTGGTCAATTTATTGACTAGAAAGTAATAAGAGAAAAACGAGATAAGCGAAAAATAATCTTTTACGTACATATTAATTTTGTCTTTGTATATATTTATATTTTATCTGAATAGTATGGATTAATAATTGTTATTGTTGCTATTTCAATGTTATAAATAAATATAGTAATAAAATGTAAAAGTAAGACATTTGCTTGAACTTACGACAGGTGTATGAAGACCACAATACTCATTGAGGTTATGACTAAGTTTAAGTATCGCGGTGCTTGGAAAATAACAATAACTATAACTGTGTTAATTTATTCTTTAACTTCAAATTAGTGTAGTTATATTATAGTACCAGCAGAAGAGAATGAAGCAGTTGTAACCATTTAGAGAAAATACCTTTTCTGTTCTACTAAAGTCTATGTATCATGTGGTGTGACTGTGATGATTACCGACGGTTGCACAACCTTCACCTACATATGTTATTAAACTTCATATATAATATATGTATATTTTTTGAAGAGTCATTGAAAAAAAGTTCTGTTTAAGATATGTATGGAAAATAAAGGTAACAACTTGACAATTAATAATAACACTTAAATTTAGGAATTTAGGAAAGTTTGTTATTAAGCCTTGCTGGTTTATGTTAAGTCCAATAATGTACAGACAGAAATACAAGAGTAAATAGGACCAGATAATTTGTATGACGAAGCATTTCAGATTCCATTCGATTACGACGCACAATTGTGGCAACATCGAGTAAATGGAAAGACAACACAATCCAGACGGAGGATGGTAAATTCCAAAGTTAATACACTCCCACAAAGAAACACAACGCGCCTCTCGTAATGAAGTCTCGGATTTGGTCACGTTCTTGAAATATTTAGTTACAATTTACGGAGCAAAGTCGCAGCGTCGTGACGTGGTACGATGCTGGCAGAGATAATTGTTTCTTATGTACATATTGTAATATTTTCTGGAAAAAATTAAATGTTTTAATGGTAATTGTTTCTTTAAGGTGAATGTAAACGTTTACGTTCACGTTTCTTAAGTGGAAACATAATTTCAAGAAATTTTAACTTACTTTACTAAAATATGTCCGATTAGTTGTTGTGTAATACCAATTACTTGAGAAGATTTAGAATAATGGAATATAAAATAGCAGACTTTTTACTTCAAATCAATATAACATTTTAAAAGTTATCATAAAATAAGCAGTTTTTAGCTTCTAAAAGCTACTTCAATCTGTTCTTCTTGCTCTTACACTCGTCCCTGCGGCTATGTAATTATATTACGAGTGATAAATGTAGATATTAGTAATATGTAAGAGAACACACCGCTGTAATGGGGTCTACAGAAATTTCAAAGCTTCAGGCTTATAGTACATTTTGTGAGTCGTTTTGGAAGAAAATGACAAATCGACGGCAATCCGGTCCCGTCACGAGAGTTACATCTTTTTGTTTTACTCTTCTAGATTTGCTTTTTACGCAACGTCAGATATTTGTTTTCATTTTACGAAACATCGAGAATCTTATAAAATCGCTTTGTTTTCCGTCCGAATGTCTGTCTATTTGTAAAGACTATTATTTGTTAACGTTCGAAATATCCGATTCGAAATATCAAGACACAACACGACAAAAAAATACAATCAAAAGATAGGAGCGTGTTTGCTTCTCTTTTGCCGCATTATATTATTTTTATAAATTCCATTTAATTTCCATTTAATTCCACTCATATAGTACTCCCTGTTGGCTCATAGTAGAAGTGGAGAAAGAATTGGATGGTAACACGGAAAGAGCTAAACGTGGCTGCTGGCGCTTGACCGATATTTTTTTATTTGTTCTGATATTGTCATTTAAATTCCACTTTAAGAAAAATTAAAATGAAATATTAAACAGTTAAAAGTAAACATAAAAATGTACTCTTTGATCACGAAATTCTCATATGTTTTTACACAATATTACGTTGTTATGTTTTCTTTAAGTATTTTCTTGTCCATTTCTGTCTTTGACGTGGAATAACAGATAAAAAAATAATATAAATATTTTATGTAAAATTATGTCGCTCTCATTATTAGAACTATTAAAATTAAAAGGGCGTGCAGTGTTGGTTGTAAATACATAAATAGGAAATGGAAAATGTTATAAGTTATCAAAAGTTTCTTAAAAATATTCGTAGCATAAATGAAGTTCGCGGTCGCGTCCTTTCACAAGTTAACACTTTTACTGTCAATAGATTGCATTACGCTTTATTTAATATTTTGCTTTTTTAATATCATACATAGTTTAAGTGTTAATTAATTTATTTTGCAATATATAATACAAAAATAATCTTCTTGTCATTATTTATTAATCATTTGCGATGTCGATAACTACTTATGTATTTATATATGAATATTCCTTGACGTTTTTTAAACTTATAACTGTCGTACTTCATTGGCCAGTTACCAGACACAGTGGTCGTCAGCGTCAACTGAACTATCAGTAATTTTTATATAAAACACGTAACTTAAGCGAAACATTGATTTGGAAGGATAAAGCAAGAACTACATACAGCATCATAGCTAGGTAGTAAGCATACTCTTCAAACACTAATATGATGTGACTTTTTAATCGCTACAATATACATACATACATATATGTGTATTACTTGGTGTAATATTTATGGTATGAGCTTTAAATACCATAATTATCAATAAAATATTGTCTAGTGATATAATGTAGTTTTCGTTTACTCACATATTATCATGTACATAAGCATACACTAGACCGATATTATCAGTGATTACTCCGATCACAATATGATGGATGGGCAGATGACCGCACTGCTTTAGAGGTCAGAGGGTTAAACATTTTATCCTGATTGATTAACGTCAATAGTCATTATCGGAAGCTGGAAGCCTCTACCAGCTGAGAGAAAGTCAACATGATTTATAAAAGTATATGTTGTATGAAGAGAACCTGAGAAGTATGTACGAGATGCCTATTGCTGCCTATTGCTTCTTCTTGTGGTTCTTCTAGTTCTAAAATTAATGTCAGCTTGTGATTTCTATACAAATATAAATATTAATAGAATAAAATATATTTAGAATCACACGTTAAGTATTGTAATATAATTTTGAATGGCTTCTGAGTTTTTGTCGATCATTTGATAACTTTCCATTACATTAAAAAAAATATTTGATTTTTATAAAAATTATATATTTGATTTTTTTTTCACTAAAAGGATGATCTTCAGTTTTATTGAACTAAAACTTGTATTTTTAATTTCATACAATAATTTCGAAGAAATATATTTTATTGTACATCTTCCTTCAAAGATGACATATCAAGCCTCAAGTAACCTATATTGACTTTATTCCAATACTGAAATAAACGAAATTTAAATAGAAACAATATTTACTCGTATACAGTACCATAAATTAACTATCATGAATTAAATGATATAAACCATTAAATGTAGAGCGCTACGGCTAGTTGGCTGGAACACTACCAAAGAAAGTTTCAGAGTAAGTTTGCGGCTTATCCTAACTTCGAGAGCAATTAGTGAGTGAGAGCCGCGCTAAGGGAGAGATGTATGTATGAAATATAATATGTGTTTTAGTAAAAATCTTTGAAATACGCTTTCTTTCTGTACAAAATACAATTATTAAATAATATTTTAGTCTACAGATTCACCAATATTAATTTATTCCTTGATAAATTTCGCACTTTATTTTCTACTTTTTGCCTTAAAAAGCTAACTTATTTTCTTACATTTTTTTATCTCCATCAATCTCAGACAACACTTTTTTCATTTAGACTCTGAGCAGAAGTCTAACCAACTGACGTCGCTGGTTCAAGGAGACTATCCCGGTGACCTACAAGAGATTTAAATTAAAAGGACAAATTTGCTTTAAAGCTTTTAATTTCAACATAATTAAATATATTTGTACATCATTCGTTAACTTTCTCACGCATAAACTGACGAATAATTGTATTAAGCTTATACTTACAGCGAAAGTTCTTTCGATTTGTAGTAATAGTTTTAGGTTAAAAGGCCATGAACAATTGACTCAATATCTATTTGCACCGTTCGTGCAAATGAAATATCGTCAAAAAGAAGAAACTCTAGCGTTTCATAGATATCCTTCTGGATATTTCTTTAATAAAATAGTTTATATTTTATCTTATAATATGCAATAAATTTAATATTAAAATTTTTATAATAAAGCCGTAGGGAATATAATAAAATTTCTTTTCCATTCCAGGGCGGGCGGCGAGCGGAGGCGGGCGGTCTTGCGTAAAAATATAACATTAAAGTTATATTTTTACGCAAGCCCGCCCCTTAGTAACTTAGAGTCCTGCAAATACAATAAAACATTATTTTTCTCTATAATTTTATTTTGATTAACACAAAGGGATTCTGAAAAAAGATAATCATAAAGATTTTCTTATACCAATATTAATACTAAATGTACGCTTTGTTACTAATATTAGACAACATGAAATCTGTGTTAAATTTCGAACAGAATATTGGTATAATATTTCAATTATGAATATTTTTCTTGGAAGTTAACATATTTCAAAATGTTCACAGAACACTAAACTGAATGAATAAAATAGATTTTTAATAAATAATGGTTACTTTAAAAACGAAGACGATTAAACGTGGAGTGGAGGCATTTCTCGCGCGAACTTTACGACGCTATTAGAGAAATTTCTTTATTCACAATCGCAATTATTCCAAGCATCTGCTCCTAATGTTTACTTTATGTGTTATCTGTGGTATATCTCACTTCACATAACATATGTCACTGCACTACAGTATCGTCCGTCTCTATGTTCTAATAGACGTACCAATATACAATATAAAATAGACCTGAAGCATTGAACCTCATTCGTTGTGAATAAAGAAGCTGCTTTTCTCAAAAACCGGTTAAAACGTTAAATAGATCTTATAAATTTCTTTTGAAAGCTTTGCAGCAAATTAATTTTAAGAAATAAATATTTTTAGAACAACCCACTTTAAATTAATGTGAAAAGTGTTTTATAGTCTTCTTAATTGTACCTCCCACACACTATTGTTTGGAGATTTATACGTTTTATTTGTATTGTAAAAGATAATAATACCGTGTAATAATGGAATGTTAATAAGAAAACTGATGAAAAGATATCCTGGTAAAATCGTTTTTCCTGATTCATTGCATCGTAAGTAGACTATGAGTAAGTAGCATAACTTCAAATACTGTTTAGGGGAAACGTTTATAAATATTTCATGTGTTGGCACAGTCTAGTCAGACTTAGTGATATATTGGGTTTACTTTCTCCATATAAACGAGTGTGCGTCTTTCTACTTAACTACAATGGAATATGTATGCATATCATTTAAATAATTTAGATATTTATTTCAACAAAATATTATGTTTCAAATGTTCAAAATATAATGTTTATATATAAGGGGTCAGTCTCTCTTCTTACAAAAATGTATGAAAATAAATATAAGTATAAAATAAAGAGATTAGTTATGAATACATTGACTTTATAATAAGAAAAAAGGTTTAAGGTAAATATTAGCTTTCCCCTTCGTGACCACAATTTAAACTTGAATTCAAATAATTGTATCAGTTAAGCTTATAAATAATATGTATTAAATGTCTTAAAGCGCTGTACGAGATGAAGATTAGGTGTTAGTGATGGGTAAATAATTCATAGGCTTTTAATTCAACACATTAACCGCGTTTGACTGACGAGGACGAATGTAAGTTCGGTTCCCATGGAAACAGAAGTTGTTTGTTTTTGGGTAAAGCAAGAACAAACTTTTAACAAGCTCATAATTTATAAGCAAATTTTAAAGATATTTTGACTTGTTTAATCAATTCTTTGTAATTATTTTTTTCCATGTACATTATTTGAAGGACTTCTCGTATAATAAAACAGGTACAATAGAGGTGACGTCTCGTAAAGTGTCATCATGACGGACGGACATTAAATCTTCACAATAAATGTTCAGTTAGCGACCTTCCTAAAAACCTTGTAATGTGACACTTACTTTAAACACTCTTAAGACATCTGTCAAATAGTAACTGACATGACATTCGAACGAAAATAGATTTAATGTCATTTCTTTAAAGAAATGATTCTTTGCAGAGTTCAAAAATCGTGCCTATTATAAAGATAAACCGATTGACCAATCTAGATAGTGTTCATTTCTTTTTAAGTTGCTTTAATTTTGACACTGGCTATAAATAGTTCCTCTGTTTTCGCAAAATTCATGACTTAAATGTTATATGAAATAATATAAATTAACCGTCTTAAAGGAGATTTTTCAAAAGCTTTCCAGTAAAATAGTTATGTAAATAAATGTATTACATTTAAATACATTTTTTCACTTTACATTCTGCATTGACACAAACTATGCATGTGTTAACTTTAGATACGAATCAAAATTGATGTAGAAATAAAACATGATTATGAGCAAAACTATGACATAAACACGCACGTTAACAACACCGAAGCGTCAGCTTAACGATATCCGAACAAGAAACACCTGATATATGCAAATTATAGGAAGACACGCTCGCGGTCGTTTTGCAAATGCAAATTAAGTAGGCAACGACACAAAAATATATTTAAAATGTCAATACATATTTAACGAACGCTGGCCTGGTCTAATCCGTCTTATGTCTCTTTTATGTAAGGTAAGTAAAAATAGTAATATGTTCAGAAAAATATTGTGGTCGTTTCCGTCGCGTCTCTATTCAATAGTAACGCACATGACCTTATTATCTTACCTTTTTTATTTTAACTTTCCACATATTGCACAATTACGATGATTTTTACCTAAAACTCATAATTTTAGAAGAATCTCAGTAAGTATGACAGTATAAGTAAGTATTATTATGACTAAAATGATACCGATATTGTTTTAAAGTAGCTACAGATCTAGGAACATGTATACATTGCTCAATTTACAATATACAAATTTCAAAGACAGTCAAGAGCAGTACTTTCATATTTGCTATAATATATTGTTTACCGATAACGAACGTCTAACGGCGAATGAACATGATACATACAAATTGCATTCAAAAAACTTGTATCTGCGTTTAGATTTTACCTTACAGTTATCCTCATTGGGATATAACATAGAATAACATTTCTGTAACGAAATTTACAATTTTCTTTAACACGATGGAGACAAAAGTCGACAGTAATCTCTTGAAATTACGCATTTAATGAAATTGGCAAAATTCATATAAATGTCAACGCAAATTAACTGAAAACATGAATCTTACTAATATCGTATTTAGTATAATTAATTATTTACTTACAATTAATTGACATCATTATACAGTGCCAGTAATTATCTAAATAAGCTGAATGTAGAATTATAAACATGTTTTTTTGAAAAAGGTTGACTTTTTTTTTAAATATATTGATATGTTCGATATATAGACGTACGTATTTACATCGAGTATGATTCGTCCGCTTAAGTTGTTCAACGATACAAAATTTGTTGCGAAGTAAATGTATTTAAGAAACGAAGCGATTTGAGGTCAAAGTACACAAAAGTAAACTTGATATTCATTTAATGACAAAAACATGAACAATCACACAGATGGGATTGTCTTCGGAGCTTTGTTACTTTACTCTTTAGATCTCCTTTACTTTCGTTATTTTAATACTCTGTCAACAAATCGAGTCATGCGTTTTGTTGTTTGATCCTTCTTAAATGAGCTGATGTGTGATTACATTTTTTACCAAACAAAGATCTAGAAAAAAATACAATGGAACATATTAAAATATTGTATACAATATAACATATAATATTGAAACGAGTGAAAATGCTTGAAGAAAACAGGAAAGAATAATGGAATTGACGTGTAACAGAACAAAACGATTTTGTGATATTTAAATGATTTTTCGCTTTGTTTGTCTGTCTGTACTGGCACTCATACCTATGAAGTGGATATTGGACGGTTTTGGATGAATCATAATTAGGCTTTATGTTCTAAACTATATTTAATTTTGAGGAATCATTGGATATAGTAGATAGAATCATGATAGGCGCAGCCAAAGTTTTAGGAATAAAAAATCTACATCGACCGATATAATACGGAAATACTCTGATAATCCAACACTTTTACTAGCAGACACTTACGCGTAGTATTAAAATAAGTACATTCAGCAAGGACGTTATGATTTATTTTAATATTCACAATCTACCAATTAAGATAACACGCAACTATGAAGCAACAGATGTACACCGTTTTAACACGCGATTATATCTTCTATGGCCTTTTCCCACTCAACACAAACATTTACAGTACCAATATGTATCGAAGTTATGAACGTAATAGAATTATTTATGAAGGTACCAGCGGGCCGGCTACGAATACATCTACACTCGGTGTAGAGTTGACAGTGAAGTTACGATAACCGAGCTTTGTATTGTGGCGAAATTAATTATATTAAGCCTAAATATACCTCACCTACATATACCTATGTGTACCATATATTTATATTAATACCATTGTGGCGTCGCCTAGATTTATGTTCAAATATGTCCTCGGAAAATCTTCATATACACGGTCAGAGCTGAAAAACTAAGGTATAGCGTGTGTGTGATCAATAAGAGATGGAGATAGAACCCACTACCATCGAGTCGTGTATATATTGTTTCAGTGTGCCACGTCTGACTATGTGTGACCTCTCAACACACTTTACCTGTATAGTGCATGTACCAAACTATGAGTTTGCAGTATTTTGAATAAATAACGAACAATGCTACTACTATTTTTTCCATTTCTCTGAGTACACAAAAGATGATAAGATATGTATGTGTTTTATATATCGTATTATATTATTAGTAAGCAGCCGCCATACTGATGAAAAACATATTGAAGGGATTGTTTACAATTTTATTTTTATCTTTCTTAGAGTTTTATTCGATATGTTAACAAAAATTAAGGGATGTAAGAAGAAAAGTGTGTGTGTGAGTGTGTTATTATTGTTGTGTGATGTGTGTGTGTGTGTCATGTTACGTTGTGAAGGGTTAGGTTAATGAAGTTATTACTTCTGTCATACATTATATACGTGTAAAGCTACAACTATGTATTTATTGACTGTTATACGTAGAACATTTCCAAAAATATTTAACTTCACAAACTAGCCACTTCACGAACGATAGTCTCGAATTGATTCTATTATAAAGTATCTGTACGAGCTTACGAGGTGGAAATTTGTAAAAGCTCAAAATATCCCAGCGTCCTGTCAATGTACCGTCCCTGTGATACCGGACAATGGGAGTGTGAGGAACTGTTCCCTCACAATAGTTTATATTTATGAAGCTATTCGATCGCCGGATATGTTCCACATTTCAGATGATTCCTGAATGTATAGAATGTTGCACGTGTTCATAGAATGTTTTACAAAATACAGCGTTTTATATATTCATATTAAGTAACACATACATAAATAAATCACGCTTTTGTCCACAGACATAAGAAGGGTGGACAGATGGAACCTACTGTGACGACACTCAATTTTTGAGACATTACGAGTTGACTATTAACATGACTGTTGTATGTTCGATTCCTACCTGAGGTTTTGAACTATTTCATATTACTGCTCTTGTTAATAGACGCAGAATGGCGTCGTTGAGTTCCGCCACTCAATATGTAGTATTTCGAAAATTAGGCGGGAAGTAGGAAATGACTTAATACCACTTTTCCTCTGTGTACCGTGCTTACTGTTGTTTATTTATATCTCTCTGAGTATACGTTTCTACGCTTCATTTAGTGGATATCAACGGCGTCATTGCCATTCTCTCTAGTAAGTTCATTCAGTCACAAGTTAGGTGCATTTTGTTGTCGTTTACATTTGCATATCCATACAATTGTCTCGATTTGACAGAAAACATTGCCAGTAAAATTGTACATAAAGTGCCCTAGCATACTTCTAGAGCTAACGCATTCTAACTAAATGATTTATTAAAAAAAGAATTCAAATCCTTCTCGTCATGTAATGACTATTATCTATTCATCTAACTATAAAAAAAAACTCCAAAAAAAGAAATTTGTCTTTGACAGCTCTTTAGGGACGCGTTATAGAAAAAAAATATTATAAGAATTGATCAAGTCCGCCCAGCGACGAGGAGCGATCACAATAACGTGTAGTGTAACAGTATAGGGTACTTACTGTACTCGTGTAGTTAATGTCTAAATATATTTCCAACAGGAGTTGACACTTACCTGCAACAAACGAACACAGATTATATAATCTGTCATTTGACACTCTAATGTGACAGGTACAGATAACAACGACACAATCACTATATATATGCACTTACACTAGTATAAGTAAACGTATATGAGAATTGCTTAAAAATATTCTATTATAATGTAATATATATTCAAAATAATAAATACTGTATAGGAGAGGTACAAGACTGTACATACATTAGTGTCCCAACGGGGAAAAATTGTGAATCTACTAAAGTGGGATGATAGTGTTATTTACCTACTTGCAACTATAAGATTGTTTTATGATATAAATATAATATTTGTATGTATATCAGTTTTCAATATAGACTTTATGTTTTATTTTGTATACGATCGCATTGAGTTGAGCAGAGAAATAATATACATTGATGAAAAGACTATTACCCAATTTCATTCATTTGAGTTTAGTAGTTATTACGTGATCAGCACAGGTATGAACAGACGGACGGAAAAAAGTTGTGTTAAGTAACTACTATTGATACATTAACTGATTAAATTTTAATTACACATATAAATATATTAGTATTGTAATGGTACTTTATACATATTAATAAATTCCCAAACAACAGGTTTTAACTCATTTCACGGCCATTTAACCAAACGAGCGTCTTCTAATAAATTTGATAATTTATTATCATAGATGTAAAATCTCGACGCGTGAAAGACTATAACTGTCTCTATAACGTATATGTACATGTGTATGACATCTCTACTATCCTGCTGGATTTATTTATTATGCTAATAGATGTTAAATTTATTTTTTACTATGCTAATATATGTGTTCCGCCGCTCAACTCGCTGGTCGCCGGTCGCTGGAGCGTTGTACGTCAGTTGGAAATGTATTCAATTACTGTCAATATTGGGATAGATGATGCCGGAATATTGCAGTCGAGACGAATGTGAGATCAAAATAGAAAAATATTTGTACGGACGTTGTAGATGGACAGAAGAACAAATCACATATCTATTTTAAAATATATACATATACATTCATATATAATCATACAACATACATATATACAACAAATATGAATAAGTTGACCGTCCCATATTGACATTAGCATCATAATGGGTCAGGTCTGTTTTTTATTGAATTAAGTAATATCACCATTTAGGGGTTGCCTATTTTAGATAACCACAAAAAGTGTTCATTTATTTATGAGTTTCCTTACACCAAATTACAGGGATTAATCCTTGTTTTTATGATTTATTACAATTGTCAAATTATCGACAGATCTCCGTCATACAGTAGAGTAGTCCTAATAGTGATGCGACTTCTGACCTGATTCATTTCGATTCGGTTGATATTGATAACAAATATATTACGAAATATATTAGGAAAAAAATAAAATGCAATTTCTTAATATTCATAGTTAGCGCTTCCTCCAAAATCGCAAAGCTTCTACTTTTGAATTGTATGAGCGTGTATTTATTATACTTACCATATTTATTTAATATCGCCACTCTACATGTATTGCCACAAATTTGTATAATATAATATTATAATATTAATTACTATGGAATAAAGTGTGAGTTAAGAAGATAATGTCACTTTAAAGAAATCAATCAAAGCAGACTAAGATTGTCAAATGTTCTTTGCAACAAACAACTTTGGAACTTACTAATTAACGTAAAAAAGACAGCAAAGTATATTCTGTTCATAATTATAAACAGCAATGATGATTCAGAACAAGTCGGTTGCAATGATCTCAGTGATGACTTTTATATGTACACACATATATGAAACCATTAAAACGAAGTGAACTATAAAGACGTAATAATTTACATTGCTTGTTAAATGATTTGTTCCCATTATCTTAGTAATACGTATATAGAATGAAGCTCTTGTGTTGAGCTTGCTTTTGTTTAGTTTTAAACTCATATTATTTTATTGAATTTTACTAGTTTTTATCCACGACTTCATCTTCTTGAACAGATGAAAATAAGTACGAGTTATGATGACATATCTATATATTTCATATATGATGACATATTATGATGTTCGAGGGCTCGGAAAGGTTCTGAAATAAAGTTATTCTAATATGAATACACTGCATTCATTGTGTATTCGTGTGTAAATACAACGTGTATTACTGTTTGTTTACATACTAATTTAGTTATTTTAGTAAAAATTTATTATATTATAAGAATCTAATAAAATATAATAAACAAACTTTCATAAAAATTGTAACGAAACGTTTTCAATGAAAAAGTCTAAGTAATTATTTTGCTGGCCATATTAATACATAGAAGAAGGTCGGCGGAAATTAAACAAAGTTTTAAAGTAAAAAGTATTTTATAGCGTTAAGGAACTGCCGTCTAATTTTCCAGTTTCAAAAATTGTATGTATATCGATTCTCGATTCATATTTGATAAATTTCGATACTGAAACTGTGCGCCTCAAAGACGCTAAAGCTCGCTACTATTTAGCTTAGGTATTGTTTGAACAATATGGACCTATTTTACTAAGTATTTGCATATGCCGTACTACTACTACTTGCTATACAAGTATGGGTACAAATAAGATATAGAATTGTCATAATGTATAGTTTGTGACATTTTCGAGGCGCAGTTGTTTGGTGCAGTGCCTCATAGAGAACTAAAGGAAATAAAAGTTTATATAAAGAAGTTGGTACATTAGTCACATTAAGTTGTAAAACACACAAATTAACAAAGCGTAAAAACGGTAAGTAGAGTTCTATGAAGTACACTCATAATCGTTACTTAAACTGCAGTTAATTTCGAGACACGAACTTTTTCAACCGTAACAGCTTGCCGTGGAAATTATAAGCTCTAACAATATTAGTCAAAATTTAAATTTATCCTTTACAGTTTATTGCGATATAAAACAGGTTTATTAAAGGTTGTACTTAACCGTTAAAATGTTGGAGTATACCAGAGCTATAAAAATATTAAACTATTAAAATTGTAAAACACTTACATAAAATAAGAAATAATATCACATTTTTTTTGTCCACATAGTATCTATATCTATACTTTTAAATAATATAGAGTATTTGTGTTTACTGAAATAAAAATAAAAATTTTGTCCGTTTGTCTATCATTTCGTTTGAATGGACCAATCTCCAGAACATGTGTATAGATTTTTTTTATTTTAATTCAGATATATTTTGGAGGAACATGTAGACCTAATAGACCTAGACCAAGATTCCCGTGAAATCAAAATTTACGCGAGATAACCGCGTTTGCCGCGCGTGAATCTACCGTGCAGATAGTGTTTGCTCTGATAACTATAGAATATAAGCAACAGATTTTACACTTGCGCCCATTGTAAGACCTCCTTAATATTTGTCAACAATAACTTCGTAAACTGGTCAAGTACAGGTTGTTCCACATAAGTTACATAAGTTGTTATCTATATATTATTTTATTTAGCTTCACTTTTTTATCTCACTTGTGGTAGAGTAGACAGAGAAAAATGCAGGAACCCTGGTAAGTTAGCGCTAAGATATTCCATTCTTCGCTTGCTCAACGACGCGCTTGACTAGTTGCCAGAGCGAGACAATTGAAAATGAAGTAGTCCATCCTCCCCGAGTGGAAATCGAACCCACTACGCCTGTGCACCATGATAGTCCAATTCGTATAACATAACTATAAAAATAGAGATAGATATATTACGATTTTGATTAGATTTCAAATATTTATCACAACCTCCAGCGACCTCTACCAACCTCGTCACCTCGTCCTGGAGCTTATTTACTTACTCTATTTTATGTCAATCTGAACAAATTTTAATTTAATTTATCAGATAGAGTTGGACATGTAAAGTAAATAGTTCGCTTGAATATTCATAAGGTAGACCCTTTTTATTACAGATTGCGGTCAACTTATTGCGGTTATATCAGCCTTTTTATTATGAGTGACATATTTGTTAGCTTACTTGCTTTGTTGGGTACCATTTGAAATATATACAAAATTTCATTTAAACCAGTTCAAAAGTTTATGAGTATAATGACAAATATAACCAAATAAGTATTTTTCTTGATATATAAAGGAAAGTACACAAGTGATATTCAATTCATAATATGTACTTGAACGTTTTTAAATTATCAAACACATTCCTCGAGTGCGCTGTAATCTCCTCCTCCGTTATGATCGGTCTGCATTACGTACGGTGAGCGTTATTAGCTTACGTTGCCAAACGAAAGAGTCCAAAAATTAAATTTGTTTTCTTTTCCTTGTATGGTCAGTTTATTAAGTAGATCACAAATACATACTTATATAATTTAATTTAAAAATTTCCGACTCATTAGTGTGAGCAGAATCTTGTACTTTTTCTTACGCTTTGCATCACGCTTAATCTCAATTATTGCACGGTAAGCAGAGGGAACTGCAGGAACCATATCAACCTGGTGAAGACACTCCGTTGCTTAGTCCTTGCTTTCTCAGTCCGCTTCGTTGTGTGTTGAGTGGCGGAACTTAACGCCGCGCTTTGCCTAGTTTGCCAGAGCGAAGAAAATGGAAATTGAAAAATCCATCTTTTCCGAGTGGAAATGAAATAAATTTCAGAATTAAAAAAAACGTTTGAATTCGGAAATTTAGGAAAATAGGTTATTAAGTCCTAAATAAAAATATAATGCAATAACTATTTTAATTAATTGTTTGATGTTAAGTCTATTTGCGTACGGACAGCAGAACAAGGGTGAATGAGGCCAGATTAGTAGAGTATGAGGAAGCATTTCAGATTCCATTAGATTACGACGTACAATTGTGGCAACACCGAGTTAATGGATAGACAACATAATCCACGCGGAAAATTGTAAATCCCGTACTTAATACATTTCCGTATTGGACTAAGTCCTGAATTTGGTAGCGTTCTTTAAAAATTTTGTGATCAACCGACGCGACCTTCGTGCGAATGACACTGTCTACATGACAGAGCTATCACTCTCTCACATACACACACACATTTGCAAAGAACCTATAAGTTTCGAATTCACTTGTAATAAAATGTTTTATTCATATTTCGTTAGCATATTAATATAAGAGTTGAATTCATTTTCTTTTCTCAGAAAATAAATAAGCACGATATATTACATAAAAAATGTAAGGTTTCCTTGAAATTAGCTCTTTTGATATAAAAGCTTGTCATTTAACTAGAAATATTCTTAGATATTCCAATATCTAACAAAAAATAAAATAATAAGATCTCTTCGTCATAACTTTAGCATATTTCCAACGCAAGAAACGCAAATGTAAGTGGTTATACATAGTTTAACACACTGTAGTTGTTGCGTTGTTAGCATCTTTGTAGGGAGATTTTTTCAAATTTCCGCTACATTAAGATTATAACAAAGGGCAGTCATTTGGCAAGAGGAAATACTCTTAAATATGATAAGAAGTAGAAGTTAATCTACACCAAGGAAATAAAAATAATTAAGGTAAACGTATAAAAACTTGAACGAAGCGGAATTAAAACTCGCGCCTTATGGAAACCGTCCAAGCACTCCGACCGTTTGTTATGTTTTCTTTAAACAGCTGATTAGTCTTACAGTGTATTATGTATGTGCGTGTGTGTGTGTGAGCTCGTCTTTGTCTGTCCTTTTATTAGCAGCGTACTAAATGAAATGTAAATATTGTACCAAGTGTTCTAACTACTTCTGTATGTACACACGGCGCGAGTACAATGAATGACATTCTCAAAATATGGTCGTTTTACTATTTAATGTTTCGTAGGAATTTGAAATTTAGGGAATCCTGTCACAGTATCTCATATTTATATTGAAGTCACAATCAAGAGCTGTAACAAAGTAGTTACTGAGAGTTGCAGTGTAATGCACCTTAGCGACGGGTTTTACAAAAATTTGTTGAAGCATAACTTTTGTAATACCTATGTATAAGTGCAGATCTATGTAAAGATTGTAATCTTCTATTGACTATTCACATTTCGCTGAGACTGTAGCTCCACGAACTTAGGAATTAGCGAAGTTTAATTATTTAATTGTTCTTTACAATGATCAAGACATTAGAACTGTCATAACCATCACTAACAAGTATACCAAGATGACTCTCTTTTGTCAGAATCATTGGGTAGCGGATTTTTTTTTAAATTTGCCCTAGGCACTTCATATTTGCCTTCATAGTTACCTACTGATTTACTTTTGAATCTTTAAAGTACTAAGTAACTAGTTACTTATTATGTGCCTATAAAAGGCGAACACTAATCAGTCCACAGAACACACTTGTCGGTCAGATCTCTCACAGTCGCTGTGCTAATTAATAGAAACGGGAATAGATTTAAATAAGAAGGCATAGCAGCTCCTTATTTATGATATTTTTCAAGCTTGGCTATTGTAAACAACATTATGTTAGAACGATGTTACCTGTAGGATATTGGCCTCAGCGTGAGACTTTATCTAACTGGCAACTGTTATATAAATAATATCTCATTTCTTCTGTGTGCATTATTCGAATTCTTCTTTTCTTCTTTTAATTATGGCGTTTCGAGTGTGCCAGTTGAGCAAAATTCACTTCGCCAATGTCACGTTGAATGGAGTTTATTCGAATTCATAATAATCAAAATCAAATACAAGCTGTCATGGATGACGTCTTAAAATAATTTCAATTCCAAATATCGATATTCATATATATCCTTAGTCTTTTGGTCAGTTACTATCCGCCCGCATACGACGATACGTCGAGTAATTACAATTTGGTATATTACTGAACATATTAGGAATTATACATAAATAACGACATATAATGTGAAACAATTTTCATTTATATCACATTTTGCTTTTCCAATTAAATGGATCATTTTTGATACAACAATATTCAATAAGCGAGTATATAATTACAGCCGTAGCTATATATACGGAGTAACGGCGCCTGCGGGAGGTTTCACAGTAGATTACCGATTATTATGAGTGATTACATCTGTGTTATTATTTCAAGAAGATTTCTACAGCATAGAATTCAAATACGCTTTAATTTGAAGTGTCAAATTTCGACGTCAACATAAATCACTCACGTGTAGTCAGTCTCTCAGAGTGTCACGTGTCACATATATTCGCTTATTTCCTACAATAAAGCGCCGACAGTTCACTCAAAGTGCGTCAACATCACTTCTCATTATTACGCACAAGCGTCTCTTCTTTCGTTTAATGTGATTGAAACGATTGAACTGAATCGTCCCCCAGTTCCCTATACTATTATATAAAATTCATTTATATTCCGTTAGTTAAATTATATTTTTATATTAAAAGTGCTATAAAATTGAACAAATTAGAAATTGAAATGTGGAAACTCTCAGTTTTCTCTTTTGTTTTAGCAACTACAACAAAAAGAAGAAACGTGACGCAATAATTCAACTTTAAACTGACTTACTTTGGTTTATCCTTCAGTTTTTTTTTTTTCAAATAAATTTGTTGAATTCCGATGAAATTATTCAATCTATTGTTCATAATAGTTAATAGTAAAATAATTAGGTATGTATTAATCCTGTATATTGGGGCCTAAGAGGATATTATTCTAAATGGAAACTAATTACAACTTTGTATTTATACTGAGTGGAGTCGCTAGGAGCGACTATATCAACCTAATAGACAAGTTTTACTTTATTGTATATGTAGATATCTTGTGTGTATATTTTGTGATTGGAATTCAAATTAGAAATCTGTATATCATAGAATATAAAAAGCTCACTATGTTCTATGCAATGAAATGATTTTATATACACTAACCAGCAACAATAAGAACCAGAGAACTCGTTGACGCACAAGTTTGCGTTGCCATAGCAACGTGTATGTCATTTTATACAAAAATTGTGTTGTCAAACACGTGGTAGTGTGTGTATTGTTTTATTTAATATTTACATTATATACTTTACCAATGTTTTTATTTTAGTTTATTATAATTTTACATTTCTTTTAAGTGTGCTGAACTATCCTTATGCGTTAGTTTTTTGCTGCGCAATTTTTGTAATAAATTCTAGTTCAAAGTATTTACTTTTTTTCATTTTTTTTATAGTATAGATGGAAGTGACATTTGCAACACCAGAGGAGCTACAAAATGCGTTGCCGGCCTTAAACGCTTGCTTGCTTCTTGTATTAGTACATATATTTAACAAAAACCTTTATTTAGGAAATTATTGTGTTTATATTAAATATATTTACGTAATTTCGCTAGATAAATCTTGCTACATCTGTAAAGAGGCAGTGGGGACAGCTAAACATATGCTGGTGGGGTGTAGGGTACTCCTGGAAAGTGGTCAATACTCGCGGCGCCATGACAAGGTACTAGAAATTATACGTGAAGCCGTTAGTCTTTCAGTAGCAAGAGCACAGAGAAACATTACAACCAGCAAACGTTCAACAGAGTTTGTGAAAGAAGGTTCTGTTAAAAAACACACGCAAAAACCTTTCTCAATATTAGATCCAGCTCCTGATTGGACTCTTTTGATGGACACGTATGAGAAACAGTATAAAATCCCTGAGGACATTGGTGTTTCGTCATCCAGACCTGATATTTTTCTTTATTCTCGAAACCTAAAACGCGTAGTACTGGTAGAACTTACAGTTCCGTGGGAGACTAATATACCTAAAAGTCATAGCTTCAAACTTAATAAATATTTCGAGCTTACTAACGAACTGACCAGGAATAGGTTTAGAGTAAATTCATACGCGGTAGAAGTAGGAGCGAGAGGTATAACAGCGAAATCTCTCTTTAGCTTGCTAAAAGATCTCGGCCTGTCTAGAACTATTACTAATACATTTCTAGAACGTACTTCAAAGGCGGCATTAGCAGAATCTTTTCGAATTTGGTTAGGTAGTGGGAGGAGCTCGGACAGTGAAGGTGAGCGTTAATGCATTTTAAAGGGGCCCCTTTAAACCTACACTTGGGTCGCAAGTCCCAAGCGCTGCTCGGAGCTCCTCTTCCTACAACGCGATGGGCCCGGCACCCGCACGGTGAATCCATGGAATGCTAAGCAGTTTCTTCTCATTTCTAGACTTATTACTTTAAAAATTATCAAAAATATTTAATAAAAATAGCATTCTCTCTCGCCAAACGATTGTTCTTGAAAACAATACTCAAAATTACTTTTACTCTAAAATGAATGTGTTGTGTGAGCGCCCAAGGAGTTCAAGACAGATGTAATAAAAAGCTCGATCTCAGTCTTCTTACCGCGCATTGTGTGCAATCGCACGCTATTCAGTAATAAACATTCAGAGAGTAACATCCCGTCGCGTCACCCATTGTGTTTGGCAAGAAAACTGTATACTTGATTTGTTGAATCATATATTACTAGCATTGTACGCGTGTATTATGAAATTATAAAATATGTAAAGTAATAAGCGACTTGATGGGACTTTTTAATGTTAAAGGAAATAAAATGCAGTGATGACAGGCGGATTAAAGTTAAATAATAATTAATCAAAAGACTACAATATTTTACTGAAGGCTCTACGTAATTGAAAGATAAGCGAGTTTGAAGAGTTTTAATATATTTTCATTTTTATAATAAAATATGTTAATCAATATAGACCACTGGTACCGATCACAGAACTCACGCCGACTGCGGACAAACTGACAAATGGAGGACAATTTAGCGAAAGAGATGAAACAATTTGACAATTACGTGACAAGGGGGAGAGTCATTTAGGTAAAGATATTTAACATTTATAAAAAAAGAAAGTTTTATAGATATAACGAACAACGAGTAAACTATTTACTACGTTCAATTCAATCTTCAATCTCATAAGTAAACTACACCATGCACCAAAGACGAAGCTGAAGCTAATCACTTCACACAGAAAAAGCAATCAAATCGCACTTCGAACAAAAGTATAGGCCGTAGTTAGGGATGGGACTTAGGAAGGGACGCGCGCGACGCGATCTTCATAGTTGAACGCTTTACTGTTTACGTATTACATATTATAGCAGTCAGTCACGTCAGCAGAAAGTCACGTTTTATTGCTGAAACACTGAATTTTAGAATATTTTTTTTAAACCATACATACATACATACATATATACATACGGGGTAGTCGGAGAGAACAGAGCGTCATGCGCTACGGGCCCGCCGTTGGGGAGTGGAAGTAGACGGTACGAAGTGGAGGTATAGCTGCGTGATGAGAAGATGAAATAATTGTTTGAAAGAATTTTTTTTATATTACATGATTCCAGATGTATTCCGTTTCCTCACGCAGATATACGTAAATGTAAGTAACATAAAGAATCACCATCTTATTCGTACTTCATCAGTTTAAGCTCTATATAGAAACCAGATAATACACTGTTTTATGTCAATGTTATTGATTATTATGATTACATAATAATCATTTCAATAATAATTATTATTTTATTGAATTGATTGTTATTGTTTTTTAATTTAAATGTTGATGTACTACAATTATTATATTTTGCATGATGTGATAGCCTGTAATTAAAAGGACATTTAAGTTATTGTTAATAGTTTTATAATGAAATGAATGTAATGTTTTCTTTTCTTGGTTATCCAAATAAAATAAAATAAATAAAATATGTTTTTTTTCATAAAAGGTAAAAAGCACAAAAACCACGTTTTTTAGAAATCTCGGATTTTTATTATGTCTAGCTAAGCTTATCTTTTTCGTCTTGTCTCGTCTTTCTTATTTCGAAAGATAGGGAAAAAAACAAGCTAATATTCGAACTTGTAATAAAGGACCCGTAAAGAGAGTTTCATTGTTACCGTAAATATATCTTACTTGCGAGATAACGCCACTGTTGTAACGAAACTGCGAAATGCGGATCAATGGTCACTCGGGGAGAACTACCTCTTTGTGAGTACCTAAGTGTAAAACATGGATACTAAATTGAAATTTCCTAGAAATAAATATAACCTAAACATAATATAATAAACAATTGAATATAAATATTTTTATGATTTTTATAGTGTTAATCCACACTGAGGATAGAAAAAATACTTAAAGAAAACATATAAAAATTTGAACGCAGCGGGACTCGAACCCGCGCCCTCCTGCGAACCGTGCTGTCATCTGTCGGAGAGACTTCGAGCATTAGAAAGGATTACACGAGATTACTTCACTTATAATCCCGGTATTACATTTAAATCTCTTTAAGGAATCCATCGAATAGGATAATTTTTTTTAATGTAAGACTTCAAGCTATTAATAACATCAAAGTGTCTGACTGAGCAATTCTAATTACGCAAGCAACTTCAGTTGACACCGTGACTCCCTTCTTGCGATTTTCCTTCACACTTTGCTGCGTCTTTTAATTTCATTAATACGATCAAATGCTAAAGCGTATTATTGTAATAACGTGACACGATGACAAGAGATGAGTTTGTGGGCATTTTGGTGCGGGATTCCAATATTTAATAAAATAATAAGTGTAATGTTCCCAACAACATCGAAGAGTGAAAATGTGACGTTATCCGAGCGAGTAGTTATTTGTACCAACAGACGCCTGTTTTGTTATACATGTTAGCGAAGTCATCGTCTGCGATATTACTTGTGGGAATAAAGTTATTTGGTGGAACGATAATATGCATTGCGTGTCAAGTAACCCGTATAAGAGAAATATCTAAAGGTAAAATTTTAAGAAGAAAATTGAAAAATGATGTTTACTGATTTCTCTAAATTAAAATATTTTATATTAAAGTTATCGACTAACGGCCGCCGTTACATAGACCAAGTAGTTTTGTGTAACTTATGAAACTTTCTCAGTTAAGCACTGACCTGTATTAGTATTACAACCTACTAATGACTTAAGGACTGATTTTATTTTTAGTTTCCGTATTTAAATTATACTTTACTATTGTATTGTGCTTCAACAAATGCTGTAGTTATTTGTTATAAGTACTGTCCATATATATTATCTCGCTACAGTGTGTATTTGTTACTATCATAAACATGTCAAATTATAAGTTAACTTTCATTTAAATATTTGTAAACAAAAGTTAGTGCAAAAAATACACGTACACTGCAGAAATATAAAATAAGCTGCAAACGTAATGCATCTGAGACGAGTAATGACAAGTAGAAAAGTATATGTTATACTCGTATATAAGTTAGTCACTTATCAACGGTTAACAAAGCAAGTTCATAGATTGGTTAAATTGATAATACTTCCAGTTGTTAAATTTATTGATCATTTATAAAAAGCGTTTCGAAAAAAGTTCATTCCATCACTCTACAGTAATGGTAAAATTACGAATCAAAATAATATTCAGTGAAGTACAAATTTTCGATTTAAAAGTGCACGAGTGGAAGTAATCAGTGTTAGATACCATCGCAACTATAGTTATAGATGATACCAATATACCACAATTCAATGCATTTTTGTATTTTTTTCATATTTTCAAAATAATTTACCTAACTAGTTATCAACCTACTTACAGCTTAGCCTCGTCATTATACAAATTATTTGCAATGATATGAATATGAAAAAAAAACAAAAAATATGAATAGAGCTAATAATAGAGAATATGAAGGTTACAGGGTCAATCTTTACCTATATTACGTTTTTCTCGACTTATCAATAGCGTTTGATTCTATTTTACACAAGAGCATTTAGGAAGCACTAGAACACTGGAAACTCCCGTGCAAATTTATCAACATAATAAGTAACAAGTGTAAAAAAATTTTACCATGATGATAATAGTAAATATTTGAAGTCAGCGGATTCTTATCAAAAATAAAGATGATTCCGTAACAATTTGGACCAAAGCGATCGTATTTTGTCTAAAAGTAAGAAATGGTCCGGTAATTGGGGTAAGATATGACGCATGAATAACTTGTGTCTACCACTTGTTAGTGAACCACTGATAACGACACCCGTCAGACCCCGCTATATATTTGCTTTATCGGTCCACTTGTTAGTATTTTTCTTGTTCTTATTTTCCGGCTATTTTAGATATGTGTGATAATGCTTCGATACTGAATCGTAGCATTTTCCAAAATGCCTTATAAAAATAGTCATAAAGTGGTTAGAACCTATTTAGGACAATGAGTGACGAGTGAAAATTTCTTACTTAATTAATGATAAGATGGAGATAAATAAAGCTATTTGGTCAATTACATTACAATGTTTTGATGTATCACTAACAGTTACAATTAACTTACTTGTGCTTATACCAATTGCTTTGTTGGATAAAGCTATTAGACTCCAGGAGGTAAGCCGTCTCGTTATTTCATTTCAGCCAGTTCGAATAAAAGTTATAAATGTAATAAAAATATCTCCGAAGAGACTACAGCAACGTACATAGTCCGATTGTACACCAATGCTGGTTGAAGAACTGATCTATACTCGGTTAATTATTACTATACCTACGGTGTTAAACAGCGTCAAATTCTTTTTTTCTTTGCGACAATATTCAGTTTTTTTATATTTAGCTTAATTTACAAAATCATAAGGATACACCATAATCTAACACTTTATTATAATAATATCTATACTTACTAATAATAATTTAATATTTACTTTGATAGTAATATTGACGAGCATATCCTTTATACAAATGTCCTTTCAAGAAATGATAATACACCTTACATAATAATAAATCGTGTATGAAGCATCTTATATGAAAATAGAAAAATGTTGAGGACCGGCGTGGCGCAGAGGCGCAACGTCTGCCTGTAACGTGACGGTTTCTGGGTTCGATCCCTAGTCGGGGAAGATGGATTGTTCTATTTCCATTTTCTTCGCTCTGGCAAACTATAGAAAGCGGGGACGGAGAAAGCAGGGCCTAAGTAACGAAGTGTCATCAAAAATGTATACAACGTAGTAGTGAAGTGCCCCTCACGAGCTGCAAGTTCGCTTTGTAACTTTATAGGGTAGTAGTGACGTGGAAAACACCTCTAGTTTTACTCGCAACCGATATGCTAAAAGGATTTTTTGATTTTCTAAACATTTCACGAAAAACCTTATTATTTTTTATTTTAACTCATTTGCGGCCTTTGTAAAGGTCGCTGGGGGAACTTAGAGCTAAGACAGTTTTCTCTATTTTCAGTAATCTCTGTCAATTCGGTGACTGCGTGTTGGGTGGCGGAATTAAACGTAAACACTTTGTTTATTTGTTTTAGTTTTTTTTTTACGTTATTAGTCATTTGTATTTTTTTGTTTCTTTTTCTTCTCATAAGTCTTTAAAGTATGCTTTAAATATTAGAGCAAAAACGAAATATCAATAAAACAATTCCCAGGGGGAGAAATAAATCTCAAAAAATCTGAAAAGTATAGTTATGATAATTTTTGAAAAATATCTTAGTCCGTCTTGATTTAGTCTAATTACATTTATAATTAACACCTTTCGTAAAACCTAAAACTAAAGTAGCATTATAAAAATATACTCGTAAATTCGATACGTTGTCCAATTATAATGTAGGGCTGGGTATACTATATAATACTATAGTTGTGTAATAAATCAACGAACCTCACCTTCATCGCTTCATTTAACTAAGGAAGATTTGTGATACCCCACAATTACTTTACATATACATACTACATACATACATACTGGTGGTGTGTTGACACTTTGTTGGTAATTTCTGTTTTATTATTAAGGTAAAAATATCTGGATCGGGAATTACCAATAGTACTAAGATACTACGGATTTCCTTTCTATTATAGCTGAAATTTTATCTTAAATATGCTATTATTATACATTTAAGATTTGTAAAGAGACTATAAATAAAAAACTTGAGGAACAACTATAAATACAAAAAAAATAATCAATAAAAAACATAACATAACATTTTGTTTCAAAATCGTGTAAAGCCATATGCTATACCAAGTCATTTTAAACTCTAGGACTTTAAATAAATAATTACACAGTAATTTAATAACTATTAAAGTAATTTTGTATCTTGAAATTTTTTTAGTACGTATATCAACTTTTATAAAAGGTAATAATTTTTTGGAAGTGGATGTTCTTAATAATACATTTTAAAGTTTTTTTTTATTTTAGCAACTACCTGCCAAAGTAGTGCTTGAATATTTCAATTGATTTTAATATTAATAGAATTTTATATACTTTTAGAATTTTCTTAAATTTACCCAATAAATGATTTTATTAAATCATTGACATAATATGTGAACTACAGCAGTACATGGTCACAAGTAGGCTCGTTATAGTAGAAGTTATAAAAACGGTGTATATTATGTACATATATAATATATATATAACATGTGAATTTAGTAGCGCAAGTACAAGGAATTCCAGAATTACCAAAACCGTAGTAATAAACGATACGGCATCTCGCGGAATGTATGGAGTGCTTTGTGTGAAATATTTAAAGCTGTTGCATCTTAACCGGATGTGGCAAAGAGATATGAGGTTACTGGGGTAAGGGATGAAGGTATGCGGTTTGTATTTTGTATCACACATACGTTAAGTTATACAAGAGTATAGTAGTGTTTAAGTGTAACAGTTTTAGAAACTCCCATTTAAGGAGATGGAATAAATAGAGAAAACAAAATTTTGCTTCCATTTTGGTCTGATAAAGGATAGTTTGTAATTACACAGAATATACCAGTATTATTAATTATAGCAATAAATAATGTTTGCTGGCGGCGGAAAGTGGAATGAGGATTGATGACACTTTGTCCGCTAATGTTTATTAATTTTCATCAATTTTTATATTTATTTTCACATTTTATATTAATAGCAAGCAGTTTAGGTGGCGTGTTTGTCTAATTAAGTAAAGTGAATAATTAAAAATTAATATCGTATATAGGCTGAAATTTATTAACTTCTAACGTACAGATTAATTTTATATATTATATATTAATATTAATATCATCAATATTTATGATAAGAACATACAGTATAAGTTAAAAAAGTGTATGGACCAAGTGTCTGTAGAGTAAATTATTTTAAAATAAAAAAAAACCTATATATTTATTATCACAATTCTTGTTTAATTTGATTTACTTTAAGCAGACCTTAAGCGTCGTTCTAATATACAGTGCTTCTAATAACCATTATTATGAGATCAAGCGCTCTCTTGTAATGTGTCGTATCGCTGGACAGGGCGGAAGTACCCAGCGACTACGAGTGACATTTTTCACAGGCTTTATAAACTATAGTTTAATAAAGTTAAAGCTTTTATCTATGGTGTTTAGCTTATAAGTATTTTTTTTTATAAGAAGTTATATATTTACAGACACAACAATGCGCGTTTGTTACACGGTAGCGTCTTCTATCAAGATAAAATATTACATATAAAATAATATATTGTTAATTAAAAACAAAGAAATTCACATAGAAAGTAAAACATGATCTTACATCACATACATATTTCTAGAATTAATTCGAGAACATTAATAAAACTCAGTAAATCGAGCTAGCAGCTTGCTGGTATGTATATATGTATATAAGTAATATAATAATCATTTTACTTGCCTTTACAAGAAGAAAATCGAAATAAAAGACGCAACATAAACCAAGCCATCTATTTTAAGACTGAAAGAGTTCATAACGTACCTCTGCGCTCAATAAATCACGATTAAAGAGTACTTTACAAAGAACACATACAAGGCGCAATAAGTTGAAGCCAGTACAATATTTTATATTAAAATGTTTTAAAAATACACTAAAATTGTGTTTTTAATTTACTTGCCCTATATATACATTTATAAGCACGCAGTTCTGTTTTATATCTTAGTAATGGTTTTCTTCCCTTAAGAATACACAAAAACGTTTTAAGAATATTGTTTTGAAACGCACTTACATTGTACGTGCTACGGCGTAGCAATGTCGTGCGTCGCAAACTTTATTTTTACTTAAAACTATATATTATATGTTTTTCGTATGCAAGTGCTACAAAGTATTTGCATTTTTTTCGTCTTGATCAATTTTCATAAATTTCCTTTCCATTTATATACTATACTGTATACTCCATATAAATAATATATATATATTTTATATTTTAAACTTTCGCGATGTAATTTATTCATATTTGCTTTGTAGACGGGTCTTATCGCGATAATCTTTACGTATTACAATACCTTTATTGCCCGACGTTTCGGTGAAGTTGCATTCACCGTGGTCACGAGCTGACTGAGTCAGCTCGTGACCACGGTGAATGCAACTTCACCGAAACGTCGGGCAATAAAGGTATTGTAATACGTAAAGATTATCGCGATAAGACCCGTCTACAAAGCAAATATGAATATATATATATATATATATATATATATATATATATATATATATATATATATATATATATATATATATATATATATATATATATATATATATATATATATATATATATATATATATATATATATATATATATATATATATATATATATATATATATATATATATATACATATATATATATATATATATATATATATATATATATATATATATATATATATATATATATATATATATATATAATATATATATATATATAATATATATATATATATATATATATATATATATATATATATATATATATATATAATTCAATTACTCATACACTGTTGCACTAACTTTGTATAAACTTAATACCAATTGCACGTGCCTCGTAGACGCTTGATTGTAGCGGAGCGGCATTGGAATGCAATGGGCTGCTACGTGTTGCTACGAGCGTAGTAGGTATTGTTCTGCCGAGCTTTATTGCCCGCATGCCGTGTTCTTAATAACTTGCACTGTGCGGATCACGTACACTGTCTCTTGTCTAATTATTGTTATGATCATTGTATGTTTACATTAACTACAGTGACAGAGAAGGATTTAAAAAACAACAAAATACTTAAAAAATGTGTACTGCTTGTCTACAACAACGATTTTAAATCCTACTAATTCGAATACTTTAGTGAAGTTGCAGGATGACAAGATACATTAAATTCGTAAAATATATAAAACAAATCCAGATTAATATGACTTACAAGGTTAGAGAAGAACAAAGAACAGTGTTCTTTGTTTGCTGTCAACGCTACAATGCTATTTTCTTATTCTGTTGAAATGTGAGGCTAATAAGGTAAAATAAAATGAAATGCGAGTGAACAAAAGAGAGAGAATAAACAAAAAAAATTTTTAAAATATTTTTAGAATACTAAGAGATTAAAATAAAAAAATATTCCCAAGAGACTCTTATTAAGAGTTTCTTCCTATTTTCTTTAAATTAAATTGCTACTAATTAGTATATATGCATATTATGAAATAATATTAAAAAATCGGGTACTGTTATTAGAATGATGCGATATTGAGAAAAAATGGTGTTGCCGAACGACAATAAGCGGATCATACAGATTAACAAAAATTATCTTATAAGAGTTCTATTATCGGGGAGATGTAGAAATAAAGTACAAAAATAGTACTTGTCAACGAACGTTACTACAACAGGTTGATTTCAAATCAAGTGAAGTAAATTACAAATCCCGAGCCCAAAGCGCTATATATTAGAGCACGAGTCACACAATTTCCGGAGTCTGTCATTACCATCTGCGCCACTTTTTTGTCAATTTGGCGAAATGGCCGCCATTTAGTGGGAATAATCTGATCTTATTATATTGTATAGTCAGCTGAGTTTTGGAGTTTGCTTTTAAAATTAAGGTAGGTTATTCATTTTCATATTGCTGAATATTGTATATAGGCTTCAAATTTGAAATAGATGATTTATATTTACCGATACTTGTAATGTATTATGTAGTGAAAATGTGTAGTTTAGTTAATTACAAATAAGGAAAAGTAGCTATATACATTTAATTCCATATAGTATTACAAAATATGCAACATTTAATAAACTAAATATTACACATTTCATTATGTACCTGAAGACACTGAACAATGACAATATTGTATCGAACACGCGAAAGCTTCTCATAATATATACCAGCTATCGTTAATTTGCTTCTTAATCTTATTACAGATTTCTATTAACCATTTTAAGATATTGATAATTATTTCAAAATGTGTTTCATTTGTGAACATTAATAAAATATGAATATTTTTAGAAACTGACATTGGAGCAGTAACAACCGAAATTGTAAATGAACTCCACACTCTTTTGAGAACCCAAGGTAAAAAAAATACATTTCCAGTGTTATTAGAATAAAGACTAAAAATATATATAATTGTTATAAAAGAAAGTAACACTATAACAAGCCCATTGTATCAAGCAAATGAATTAATTAAAGAACCTATATTTCTATAAAGATACTGATGATGTACCAAAATACAAAAATACTTTGTAAAACAAGCCTAAAAATAAGTACAAAATATAGTTCCCACTAAATACATTCTGCTTTTCGGGAGAGATAGAACTTTTCACAAAGGAACCACTTTACTGATACTTTATATACTATTCATTGTTTTTAAGTGAATTAAAATCTCAAATTTAGTAAAATCTCAAATTTGAAATTCTCAAATTTGATTTTCCGTTCCGAAAAATTTAATTATATCGACTCGAGGTCTGACTCAGGTATGAATACAGGTGCCATATCATTAAATCGTCGGCTCGGTGTCTCATTGATGTATCATAATAGGATCGAACTCCTCGTCATCTTATTGTTGAAATACTTTCAATATAATTTAGATATATTAATTAATATATAAATTATTTAGATTTAGATAAAGTATTTACAGAAATGTTTCTTTGTTTTCATAAACGAAGATGACGAACTTTAGACGGAATTTGAATTGCGTTGACTAAATACTCAATATCCATTTTTTTTTCGTTATCACTGGAGTTTTTCAGTAAATCCCCCCTCAGCGTCCTCCTACGCGCCCCAAGGCATTCCAAATTGCACCATAACGGTCACTTACGCAAATGTCTAATCACTAGTTAGAGTATTATATTTGCAAATAAATAAATTAACATTTTAATGTATCTCTCAGTAATTGCATAGCGCGTCACCTTCCATCCTCACGTCCACACCGCCTCTGTCTACAGATGACGCTCGCAAAATGTACATCCGCTAATAACTTCTACTAACGATATGCTGCTGCATTATGAACACTTGTTCCATAACAATATAATTTAAAAAAAGATAAAAAAACATATATTTAAAAAGTCTATTTTTGTACATAGCAATAGTATATGTCGGCGCTAGGCCAGGGTTTCGTTGTTCAGAGTCCATTTTTCATTACAAAATAACCCGGCCTACCGCTCTCCTAGGCGATGCAATGACCTTTGTTTATTTTTATTTGTCGTATCGCTCTACATCCCCCATATTGCTACAATCACAGGCGTTTAGACACGTTATGACCGTATCCGCTTTATTGTCTATGAAGTGGCTCTTCGCGGAACGATGACTCGCCCATTACCCGCTCGTTTATCTTCGCATAATCTTTATAAATTATATATCTAATATTAAATTACAATTATTACTTTTTTCAATAATTTGGTTTTTTCATAACAAAATAAAAATGCTCTCTTTTTCAAGACGCATTGGCGAAACTAAAACGAGATTTGTTTTGTTACCAAATCAAAGAAAAGGATAATAATTAATACTCCCCGAGAACAATACTATGAGGAAAATACATACAATGTCATAGTGAGGGCGGGCGGATGGAAGGGAGACATGCTACATTCCGGAAGGAATTTATAGCCAATGGCGTCCGATAGATCCTATTAATGTCATGTTCTGACCAAGATATTTCTCTAACGATATTATTATAAAAGCTTTTGTTGGATTATCTATTGATCAGATTTACTGCTTTACTGAATATTTTCGTTAAGGATTAGTGAATATCAATAAGAAATTACTATCGATTATAACTTATATTATGTTATTACTTATTATAGATAAATATGTGTGTTAAAAGTCAAAATGGCAACACAATAACTACTTGTGGAAATAGCACCGAAAATTTTAAGGACTGATACTTTTATGGATTACCTTATCATAATATATAGTAAAGTTATTAAAATTCATTAAAGGTTTCAGTTTAAATTTAATTAATTAGTAAATAATTTCGTAACGGGCTAGAAAAATAAAAAGAAAATGAAAGGCGGAGGGTTTCATCACTACGTTCTCTAGTCTGTTCACCGTTTTCTCTATAAAATACATGAACGATTACAAGTAGTACTGGTTCCATTTCGTATTACTGAGACAATTACAAGACTTCTTACGAGATTATTGTTATAATTGATAAAAAAAATATATTTATTTGAATCAACAAAATACAAAATCTATAAAGAACTCCAAAAATACAAATTGTGTTATAAATAATGAATGTAAAATAATTACATACTCTACTAGTTTCACAATTTCCAAGGAAATTTGCATTCAGTATCAGCGTATCCAAAAGATAGCGAAGTAACTCCAACTCTCAGATATCGCAAGGTTGAGTGCTTCCATAAAGTTCTAGTCCTTTAGCTTTAACGTTGCATGAAAGTGATATGACGGAACTTCAAACAAATTGAATTTTAAATTGTAGCATATTTGAATTTGCTCCGAATAGAACTTCTGAAATTGGTTTAATTTTTGTGTATATTGCTTTTATAGCTTCAAGTATTGCTGTATCATAGACGAAAGCTTATAAATGACTAATAATTAAATGAAATAGAAGGTGGTTATTCGAGAGTTTCAGGATACTCTCCTCCTTCATCTCTTCACATCCCATAGCATATATTTTGTCAAGAGTCAAATGTATATTGTTAAAAAATTCTTATAATCTTAGGCAACTAGATAAATGATATTTCCAGTGATTTACTCATTATTGGCTCCCTAATAAAATTAGTCTACAGCCTCAGAGACGATTGTCTTAAGATGCATCTCGTAGTTCCGGAGCTCTTGAGAAAATCTTGTTTTGTCACAGTTTAATTGATAAAGTTTGGTGTAATTTGATAAAGTGTCTATACGAGAAAGAGCTTTATTTAAGTTTTGTTAATTTACAATGAATAATACAAGGCTAAGACCCTTATGGCTTTGATATTTTATGAGAATGTGACAAATTACAATTCTGTAAGCAGAATATTTTTATTTATTTATATATAAATACAAAGTTATATATTACATTTTCTTCACAGTCTTAAGCTCTTTAGCTTGTCTGACCATTGCACATTCCTAGACTTGTTTTAAAAAATATATAATTTTAAAACTATAATATTAACATATCGTTATAAATGCTAAAGTTAACATTCTCTTAGTGAAGTATAATTTGAATCTACTTCATTTGAGTGCACTGTCTGTAGTCTGTAGTGCCCTGTAAAATCTCCCTTAGATATTGCGGTGTAATAAAATTAAAACTCTCAGAGCAATTACAGGATTTGTATATTTTTTTTAATCAAACAACGTACCGCTTAAAGTCACCTGAGTTTTCAAGGTTTCTAATATTGATAGTAGTTGATAATATTATTTATCAAACATATTTATAATTTTCTTGATATTGTTTAATTTTTGTTCATTTAATAAAAATTGAAGGGAAGGAGGAAATATAAAAACTAGCTTGTATTATGATCCGTGACTTTGTATGAGATTAACTTTAAATCAAAAATTAAAATGTTATTTTTTACTTTCATAAAGAAAAAGTATCTCCTAAATGAATAATATAATTGTAATATTTCATTATTTCATGGGTACACTTATAACACCTTATACCTTATTAAAACACGTTTTTGGATGAAACTCTAAGAAATAATATTGAGCATGTTGTATTTTTAAAGCAGATTCTATTGTAATCTAACATTAATCGATACCTGGTGAGCTGTCTTGCACAAAAAGGTAATAGGCATAGAGTACAAATAGAGAAATTACATAAGATTTTTGCTTGCTGGACAAGCATCTAAAGTACATAAACCAGTTGAAAAAGTTACATATAAGTAATTACGGAAATGATAATGGAAGCAGAGCCGAGCGTGACTCGGTACTAAGAGTTAAATGTAAGAGTAATAGTATAATGAGCAAGGCTAATAATATTGTAGAAGAAAGTTCAAATTAAATGAACAATAAAAAGAAACACTAGTTAACATGAATTTATTTATAAAATAATAAAATAAATAAATATAAACGTTAATATTTTGAAACTTATTTTTTAATAACTTCTATATCTGTTTTTTTTTTCATTGGGATTTCATATTACTTGATAATATCTCTCTATCTAACTCTTGTTCAAGTTCTCGTCTACAAGATGTTGAAGCTATGCTTAATGCTGCACTTCATTCTTATATTTTAACTGATTATAATATATACATAAAAATATTAACTATAGATAAGTGGATATTTTTTATAATTGTATTGAGTGATCATTCATTATAGAGAGAGCTTACTTCTGAAATACATATTGTTTCAAATTATTGCAATTTTTGAACATAACTTCATCTCATAACATTGTCTGAGCTTTCCATAATAACAATAAAAGATCAGAGACCTTTTAATAACATAGCATTTTGTGATACGATAAATTGTTCAAAGGACACTTGGGTGGAATACTTGTACGACTACTTGGGATTTTATAATATATTATATAAACATAAAGGGTTCTCCTCAAAGAGTGTAGTCACCTGATGATATCATATTGCCCCCTCAGAATTCTTTTTCCAGAGCACTACAAACCGATATGAGCTATTTATTTTTTTTTGTACACAAAGAATTTCGTTAAAAATTGTATTTTTTTTTCTTTTTAGCTTCACGCTTATCCCGCACACGGCAGGGTAGGCAGAGGGATCTGCAGGAACCATACGAACCTAGTGTTAAGGTACTCCGTTGCTTAGTCCCTGCTTTCTCCGTCCCCGCCTTCCGCCTTTTTCGGGGCATTGCGTGTTGAGTGACGGAACTCAACGCCGCGTTTTGCCTAGCTTACCAGAGCTAAGAAGATGGAAATAGAAAAATCCATCTTCCCCGACTGGAGATCGAACCCAGAAACCGTCGCGTTACAGGCAGACATTGCGCCTCTGCGCCACGAAGGTCCTCAATTGTAATTATTTCATAAATATATACTGTTTCTATATATTCCTAGCTTCACGAACTAGAATCAACTATAATCTGCACTCGAGGATGATTTATAATAGGCACTGTTCAATTAAGATGTATTGATAGATTATTTGAACTTGAGAAAATTGCATATTTCTTAGTAAAAGAGGTAAATATATCCAAGACATTTTTTTCACACAAGAACTGCTGCATTAGTTTTGAGAAATAGCCTTTGTGAAACTTAATTTATGACTGAAATGGCCAAATATTTTGCTGCAAAATATGTTTTTTTTATTCACATGTCACCTTTTACAATATTTTATTATAATGAGCATTCCGATAATATACAAGCTTCGTAGTGCAGCATCATTTACGATAGCGAGTCTTACCGAAAAATATTATGTTACAAGACCGTCGAGGACCGTCGTGACGCAGAGGCGCAAAATATGCCTGTAACGCGACGGTTACTGGGTTCGATTCCCAGTCGGGGAAAATGGATTTTTCTATTTCCATTTTCTTCGCTCTGGCATCTAAGGCTATGCGCGGCGTTGAGTTCCGCCACTCAACACGCAATGCCTCCAAAACGGCGGAAAGCGGGGACGGAGTAAGTAGGGACTAAATAACGGAGTGTCTTTATACTAGGTTCCTATAGGCCCTCCAGTTCCCTCTGTCTACCCTGCCATGTGCAGGATAAAGCGTGAAGCTATAAAAAAATTATTATCTTACAACATTAAGAGGGAGTTAAATATGAATCCATCAGTGCTTTAATATTCCAATATGTATTTAAATTGAACTATCAGTGTCGTGGGTCATTTGGTGCAAATACATATTTAAACATGTAATCATATTTATTAATTTCTATTCAAAATATATACAAAACTTTATAAAAGCAAAAAGGTCGCATCTGAATCGATTCATCAACTACGGTCAACGGCGGGCCCTCGCTTGGAATTTTTGAAAGCAATTTCCACTGAATAGATTATATTTATACCCTCACAGTGTCACTTGCAAAGTGCATTGTGGCGGTTGTGGCGATGGAGGATATGTATTATATCTGTGTGACGCTATTATGTGTAGTTGATACACAACTGAATTAGATAGATGATTGCAGCTTCATATTCCTTTGAGTAAATACTGCAATTTAATTTTTGTACAATATAAGACTTACAAATTTAAAGCCTTTATATAGTGACCATTATATAGTATGTGTGTATGTGCAAGCTTAAGCTGTTACTGTTGTAATATCTTTAATCTTTTAGCTTATCATGTTTATATATTCTGTGTTTTCGGAATTTGAAACATTTCTCAAAAAACATGGCGTAAAAGTAAAACATATCTGCGTCTTTTTTAAGAAAATTTGTAGAAGTTTAATCTAATATAACTAAATTAACTTTTAAAAATCCTTACTTATATAATTACAGTCTATTAAAATTTATTTTTTTGTAGATGAAAGACTTTCAAAGCATACACATTATGTCACTTTTGTCAACCCAATTTTTTTAAAAACAAGGTTACAATAAAATCAAGTCGGTAAGGAGCTTTTGATAAAGAACTTAGAGTAACCACTCTGATTCCTATCAAGTCGCCACTATCAACGGATTTGACGTTTCATCTGAAGCTTTGAAGGAGATAAAATCCGATAAGCTCCTCGTTCACGTAAGCTTTGCCATAAGTTTCTGCTGTCTAACAATATTCTGTTCGTGAATGGATTTTGTAACGTCCTAGCGATTTTTAATAGAGTTTTTACTATTTTGTAGGATTCTCAGGAAAGGAAAAAACTAAACTCTTATAGGGTCACTTTGCTTTTCGTCTGCATCTCACTATATCTACCTCGGTCAAGGTTGTTTTGCTCAAGATCAATTAGAGGTATCAAGTTAAAATTAATATTTAATATTTCAGTTTATATTTTTTACAATACGGAGGAAATTTGACTTCTAAGTTAATGTAATTAAAAGATATAGACAACATTTATATGAAATTCACTGCGAAATTAAAACCTATATCGTATTTATTGCAAACATAAAATCATGTAATTTGGCAAGTAGAATTACAGACTTATTAGTACACTTTACAGTACAAATGAAGCCGAATATTGTAAATTTACAAGTGTAAAAAAAATATAATACTAAACTATATAAACATATATACTAAAGTATACAAAAAATTCAACAGTTGGAAGTTTATTCGCATATCATACAAAAATAAAACGATTACAAACTTATTCCTGTTTCGATAATTTCATACAAAATTAGTGCAAACAGTTTACATTCGTCAATTTATTTAAGTTCTATACGTTGACCCTTAGTTATATCATTGGTGCAGAACCCCCATTTTCCATTTATTCTAATACGAAATGAATATTTCAAATAGAATAAACACACACACACACACAAACATACGCATTCTGTCTTTAGCGTTTCACAAGCCACTTTGTATTATTTATCATGAAATCGGGGATATAAAATTATTAACATTTTATTACGAGCTTTACTCTCTGTCCGCCTACCAGGGCGGGCGGGCGTGTGGTGCGATTTCATTATTGCTATTAAAATAATTTATTATATCAATTATGTTATCAAAATAAATTACTAATTCATCATTGCTATTATTACGCAAAGAAATTAATAGAAGGTTATGAGATTTGTAGCCAAGTTAAACAATATGTTCATTTAAAGTTTAAAATGAAAATTGTAGCACAGTTCTTTTGAAACAGGCTGCGTTTAAATAGAAGCTTTAACAGATTTGTTCTCATGTTATTTGTACATTTTCAGAAAATGGAATGTTCCCATGTTTATATTCAATTAAATTTGTAAATAATCCATTCGTTCGCGTCGTGATTGTGGGATTAGCAGATTATACGATGTAATTGTTATTTAGAATAAATATGTTATATATAATAATATACATTGCATCGTTATATATAATATATACTTCAAGTGTATTTCCTGGTTAACTGGGAATGAAAGAAGACTGATATGTGACAATTACTGAGTTGTACACTTTGTCTTTATGTACAATTAGTGCATAATACATATAAAAAAATACTCTCTATAATATTATTGTGAGACTTCGTTATAAGTTTAATACGTGATATAATTAACAATAACATAATATATTAATATTATTGTTCTAACATAATATATTAATATTGACCACAGCTGTACTCGACTAGCGTCGTAGCGTGCACGTGAATTACACAAGTTTTAGCTATAAATAAATTGATTTGCTTCAAGAAAATACAAGAGATTTAAACTGAAATCCATTGAAATAACTACTTTGTAATTTATATTAGTTAGTTTTGAGTATTGTTTTAGCTTAAATGAATGAATGGATGGAATTCATATAGAATACTTAATCTTTGTAAGAAGATAAATGTTGTTACATTCAAAATTTCATTTCATTCAATTTGAATAATTGCATTTATGCATAAAGCAGATGAGATACTTAAACTTGAATACATGTTGAAAGTGAATGTTCTAGGTATTATTATGCCTTTTTATCTTTCTTTGTGAAGAAATGAATATATGTGTCTTCGTGTAACCGTCACATACACTTTAATTTATTAACTTGGATAAAAAATCTATGAAAAGATTAAAGTATAAGTTATACTTAATAGTATAATAATTGGACACCGGACACTCGACACAGTGGTTAGTGTCCAGCGCGGGACGGAGTGTGTCGACATATAACGAGGTGTTCATTGTTGTCACTTAGAGACGTGACGATGCGGGCTCTCTGTACAATGACGTATAGTGTAATGTAGGAGGAAATTGCAACTTTACAGTAATTTATATAAATAATCTTAAAATATCAACGTTAAGTATTGCTGATAACAAATTGTTTTATCAATGTTGATGGGACTATCCTAAAGCTACAAGTAGATCTGAGCTTTTTTCATAACACAGGGATCGCTTTGTCTGGTAATTAAAATTAAAAATAGACGCTTTTTGAAATCTTTATTCAAACATTGACACCATTGAAGTTATATCTAACTGCTATCAAACTGTCCTAGACACGAGTCCCAGTTGACAAGTTTTTCAAGAGTTCACGGAAACAACATCTTGAAATTGGTCGTTAGAGGGCTTGATTTTTAATAAGAATTAGTCTTTATTACGTACTGCTTGAAACAAAACAGCTAACAGGTGCATTCGTTTCAAAAGCCTGTTTAAACAAGGTCCTAATATAAAGGGTGGAAATTAGAGATTGGAATGAAAATATGAAACTAAGTTTGGTAATTTTGGTTTATTATAAAGAATAGCTCAGCTTTTAAAAAAGTATTAGTAGTTTACTGACTGTGGAGCGGTTTAGTATTTGTGGAAAGGAAAGTGCTAGTTTTCATAACGGTCATAACTTCAAAAAGTTTTTGTTATTTATTATTTGCTGTTAGAGACTTTTAAATTGTAGTAGTAGTGTGGTGTATATTGTCGACTATTGGTCGACGGTATATACCGCATATAGCAGGGTCGACTGAGGAAACCGAGCCTAAGCGCCCACTTCTAAGACTTTGTATCTTGAGTGTTGGAATTCAACGCCCAAGATTTATCTTGCTACCGGAGCGAACAGATCAAACTTTGAACCAGAACGCTTACAGACACACACACACACACACACACACACACAGTTGTGCCACGAGGGCCTCGGATAGAGTATATAAACTATATAGCTAAGTTCATTATAAATATTTTTAATATATGTAGATAAATACTTATAACAGAATTTTTTTTTTAGCTTCACGTTTTATCCCGCACATGGCAGGGTGGGCAGAGGGAACTGCAGAAACCATACGAACCTAGTATTAAGACACTCCGTTACTTAGTCTCTGCTTACTCCGTCCCCGCTTTCCGCCGTTTTCGAGGCATTGCGTGTTGAGTGGCGGAACTCAACGCCGCGCTTTGCCTTAGATGCCAGAGCGAAGAAAATGGAAATAGAAAAATCCATCTTCCCTGACTGGGAATCGAACCCAGTAACCGTCGTGTTATAGGCAGACGTTGCGCCTCTGCGCCACGACGGTCCGGTCCACAGAAAATTGTAGATTATGTATATATGAATTGCATTTGGTTGTGCAATTTTACCGTATTAAATGGATTACATTAGTAAGATATAGTAAAGTGTAAAATATAATTAAGACCTACAAGACATGTTACAGTACACTACAACACTATCGTGCAATAGTTGCTACATGTGCGTGTCTATTCGGATCGACGACGACACAGTACAGTGCAGTGCAGTGCCAAGATCACGCGTCGGCCAAATTTTGTTTATTTTTGTGCTGATACCACGTGGCGTGTTGTCATTTTATACATTACATAGTATATTTATTTGAGATAGTATTATTATAGGTCACTTATTTATATTGACATAGAAGTGTAGGCGAATGGAGGCGATAATTTGGTGCTAAGACATTTAGACCTCTCCTTCCCGATATCTAAGATTGTTAGAATAGAATACTAGGTGGTGGAAATTAGCGTCTACCAAATCAGGTCATTTAAACGTCATTTATCATTTTGGTCATTTGTCTGTTCAAGACTGAGACGTAATATGTGATCTTATTTAAAACTACACTAGTATCGTTATGAAGTTTGCGAAAAATAATAGCGAATATTAAATATATAAACTTAATTTTCAAAGCTGCAGTGTACTAGGTACTGTGTGGAGCAAGCTGTTTGAAATTGAATACATATTGATATTTTCATTATTGGCAGATTGTTTTATATTAATCTGTTTTGATTAAATGTTCATATGTGTGATGAGACTAGTAATCAAATACTGCCACCTTAGTTTTGTAGTTTATTTATTTATTTATTTTATTTCCTTACATTTTTTTCTTTAACAAGTTGTACTAAATTATTTCTGAAGTTTTAATACGTTAGTATTATATATAGATTCTTATTATGTTCGTGTTAGTAATTTAATATTAGTTTTAAAAACAATAGAAATAAAAGTTTATTAATTGTAAGGACCGCCTATCGCGCGTCTTCTCCAATATTTTCCACTGATCTCTGTCTCCTGCAGTTCTGGTCCACATATTTCCCGCCACTCTGACTATGTCATCACTCCATCTTTTAAGCTGTCGACCTCGTCTGCGTTTCTTATAGATAAGAAGCCAATTGGTTATAATTTGTGACTATCTATTATCTTTAGGTCGTTGTATATGTCCTGCCATTTCCATTTTTGTTTTAATATATGTTCAATGACACCTCGTGCTTTCGTCTTTCCTCTTATTATTTTGCTATTCATATTTTCTTTTAGTTTAATGTTCATGAAGCTTCTTTCTATACCTCTTTGACATCAACATCTGATTTTTTTCATATTTTTTGAGTCAATGACAAGGTTTGGCAAGCATAGGTCAAGTATGGAATCAATCACATTTTCATTGCTTTAGTTTTTAGTTTTACTGGTAAATAGCTCTTAAATATTTCCTTCATGGACCAGTATTTATTCCTCGTTGATTTTATTTTGAGATCTAATTCCTTGTCTAAATGATATAAGATGACCTAAATATATATCATTTTCTACGTTATTTTTGTATTAAATATAATTAAATGTATTAATTATTGAATTATAAAAATGCAATGTAAAATGAATATCAAATCTTTTCCGAAAATGAAATTTAAGAAATAAATATATTTTACTTTCAGAACATTTGAATCTACTTCCACTGCAACTTTGACTTATTAATGCACGCGCTTTACTTTAATATTCCGATCGCCTCCAGCACTCTTACCCACTAGCCTTATTCCAGTACTACGAGAGCCTTTTATTCTAAAAGCAATGTGAATTTAAAAGATAAAGAAAAGAATAACATTTTTTATGAAAGAAGTACTTTCTCACTTTAATGTTCTCAAGTACATTTTTCTCTTGAAATTGAATGTTGAGAAAGTTGAGATCATTTCTAACTATTTTAGGTCTGTGTAGTGCAGCAGTGACGTAGTAAGTGGCCTTTTTAAAATTCTCTGAGCGTACTGTATTAGAACAGCTTAAATTAGCTTTTTTTTCAAATTTGTATGGTTTCATTTGCGCGAGCTATCGTACCAGTTTCGGTACTACTTGTGAAAGTTTTGCTTGAAATTAGAGTTCATTTATAAATAGTTTTACGAACAATTCAATTAGTGACTGTAGCATCTTGGCACAGTCAAACAGTTTCCCAAAGCTTTCCGAGGTTATGCTTTTACGTTGATATTACAAGGGGTGGCGGGTAGAGAGCAGAATAATTAAATATTGATATTTAGTACTAAAATTAAATTACTTAAAAAATCAATGGCGAAAGTTTGACATCTCAGTCCGTCTATGACCTCGGATTTATTAAGTGTATGTAGTCCGAGTATAGATGGACGGCGGCGGAGGCGGAGGCGGCATTCTGTCTGTTATGTTTTATGAAATAAACAAATATTATTTTAATAATAAAAGAGATATAATTTTTCTTTCGGCGTTAATGGAAATATTATACAAAATAATATCGAAACAAAAATATTGTTCTATTATTTGTTTACTTCAGAGTGATGCAAAGAAATTAAGATCATATATACATTCATATATACTATATTTGCAAGATTTCACTACAAATTTGGCAAGAAGAAACCGTAAGATCGGAAATATTTTTGTCATTAGCTTAGCTTATGAAGAACAGAGTTTGAGTTTTATGACTCCAATGTGAAAATATCGGCCTCATGTTACAAGATCTTTAAGTGGTTTTTAATTATACGCTCGTATTAGTTGTTGTTATATTTTAAATTGGTTCAAAGTCAAAAATAACGACAGACTGAAGGAACATCATCTCAAGAATGTTTAATTGTCTAATGGCAGATAAGACAATTGTTATCTCTGTATCTTTATTATTTTATATAAACTCTTCCATTATAAACTGACTGATTGACATATTGACGTACTTATATATAAAACAACATAGCGTAGAATCTGATATTTGGCGTGTTTGTATGCACGTTACAAAATATAGAGACTAAATTCTAAGATCGTATACAGTTGGTATTATAAATATGTATATTTTTCTGATTTTATTATTTGAAATAAACAAACTAAAAAATCGTTTAATTTATATGTAAAAGTTCTAGGACAACCAGGAATTTTCCATATATGAATTAAAACAGGAAATTTAAATTTTTAAAACAGGAATTTTAAATTTCTTAATTAAAACAGGATCTTTCCATATATGTTAAGTAAAATTGTAAATTTCATAGAACGTTATAATATTTAGAAAAACGGAGTTATTATTTAAGACTAGGTATTTTTATGTAAAAATACTTTCTAAATCCATTCATCGTCTAAATTAAGTTTTATCAATTTGCTATGTATAAAACTATGATGTTACTGTGCAGTAATTATTAAAGTATATAACCACAAGTATATTCCCTAGTCCAAGTTCTTTGAACTGTACTAGTGCCCTCGAGAGTTAGATGTCAACCTTGACAAAGTAAACATCACGAACCACTGACTCCGATTCGGTTCAAGCTGCCTATAAATTACTATTAGACTTGAATGTAAACAAATAAGTTTTAGCCATTTTGTTCTAGTTGCTACATTACAAGTGATTGAAAATCAAAACCAAAGCATTGACAATATTGAAATTCAGTATATATGTAGATACTGTTGTAGATCTGTATTTATTTCTAACATATTTTAATCGTGATTGTGTATAGAAAGCTCTTTTTACTTTACGTAAATGCTTCTAAATACAACAAATACATTTTCTTTCACTTAAATAAACTTATATAGATAATGAGATCGTATATTGATTAACAGTTAATATAAGTCAACTAAATATTGTGACAAATATTCGACGCTCGTACGAGGACGATCAAGTGATAAGTTATCGCGTATGTCACCGCCCACGGCGGCGGCTTCCGGAGACGAAATGTTACACTCTGGTGTTATGTTACTGCGCTGTACTACTGTTTCGTACTTTTAAGTGAATATAGGATATTGAAACATGTAGGAAATAGAAGCGTGTTAAATTAAATTTTCATTGAACTTGTAGAGTTTCCTTTATTATATATATGTGTTTTAAAATTGAATGCCTCTTAAAAATATTAATATTCCTCTTTAATGATTTTTATCACTTCATCACTTTCATCGCGGGGATAACATTTCAGCACGTGGGTACAAAAATCTCAAAGGAATGTCAAGGAAAAAGTAAAATTTAAAGAATCGACTCGTAGGCTCTGAATAAAAAGCCGCCCTTTTAAGATGATTGCGTAAACTCGGCACTCTATTTATTTACAGTTACTATCTAAGTAAACCGCTTTGATTTCTATTTGAATTTACTGCTTTAATATATTTTAAAATAGTACTATGCTAAAATGTAAAATATAAATATATACATAGTATGTTTATAAATCAGATTATGACAACTAATATTTTTTTTTCTTCATACCACTGAGGTGGTTTGAAGGTTTGGACCCGTAAGCGTCCCATTCGTCTTTGGATTTAATAAAACTGCGTCATCTGCTTAAAGAATTTCTAATACCGTACAAATCGTTTTTATTTAAACAAAAAATAAAACGGATCAGTAGAAAGTAGAAGAAAACAAAGGGAAAATTATGTTTTTTATTGCATTTGTGTAATCTCATTGACATGCAAATGATAGGGTATCGTACATAACAGTAGACAACACATAACGGTATATCATGTAGATATTATGATAACAAATAGTTGATATCGTATTTATATTAATAATAACACTTTGACTTACTCAGGTGTAATAAAACATTATGTCTCAAAACCTGATTTAACCTGTTTTAGCTAAAATCTCGCCTCTCAAGTTTTTTGTCATAAATTTGAGAATGTCATGTTATTAAGTAATAATATCGACCCAAAGTAAACTCTTCCCCAAAGGTAACTCAACGTCGCACCTTGCCTAATTTCCTGAGTGAAGAAAATGGAAATAGAAAATCCATCTTCGCCGAGTGGGAATCGAACCCACAAACCGACGCGTTTACAGGCAGACGCTACCCCTCTGCGCCACGACGGTCATCCGTACCCTCTACCATTGTTTATTTATCATACCATACATTAATATCTCTTATTGTGTCAGTCTAGTTACGAGTGACCTCGAATTTAGCTTAGTATCAACTCCTTTTAATTTGATATTATAGTTATGCTTCAATCTTCTTCTGCTTGATTCTAGGTTCTGCAACATTTAAAAACAGTGTGTTGTGAGATCAAACCCGCAACCATTATGTATACAGTCAGATTACCACAAATTAATTAACTATAAGATTTGATTGTCCGATTTGATTGTCCGAAGATTGTCCGATTTAGGTCAAATATGCACCATTTTGTTCTATAATTTGTTGTCATTTTAATGGTAGCTTCATTACGCCTCTCTCATAAAAGTCTTGGTCCTTATTAGCGAAAAACTCCAGCAATTGATTTTCACACTCTTCCCTTGATGCCAATTTCTTATCACTAAAAAAGTTTTGCAATGCAAGAAAAAGATGGTAATCGCTTGGTGCAAGGTCCGGACTGTATGGTGGATGCATCAAAACTTCCCAACCAAGCTCCCGGAGTTTCTGACGAGTCACTATAGAAGTGTGTGGCCTGGCGTTGTCCTGATGGAACACGACACCTCTTCTGTTGTTGTTGTTGTTGTTGTTCTTTATTACCTTATATGTCAGTTTAGGATAAGAATAATATTCAGTATTAAAACAATTAATTATTAACAGTAATAATACTAACCAATTAATATGTAAATTAACTTAATATTAATATTTAAAATTATACGTATATTACGTTGACATAATATATGTTGGGTCAAAAGCCTCTGTATCATTATTATTTCAATGTGAAATAAATATACTTCATATATTCGATAATTTGTTAGAATTAGAACACATACGAGAATAAATAATTTAAAATTGTTCTTTTTGACAGACGTGAGTGACGTGTTGTTTTGAAATATTACTTTTCTATTACACTAAGCTAGTTCTTAGAACGACACCATTTTGACGGTTTTGTTTTCATCCGTTCAATAAATATGCGTCCAACGAACATTATCCACAAAAATAATTGCCTTTGGCTCTATTCTATCACACAATCTCTTCGTAATATCTCTCTAATGTGTGTAGAGAATGTTCAATAACTTCTTGCCATTTTTATTATTTTCAGTGAAGAGACAATCAAAACTGTAACAGTAATAATACTGTAACAGTAATGTATAAAGAAATTAATTTTATCATCAAAAAGTTAATTTATTTATACATTATCAGGAAGTATGATAACAAGCTAAATACGTTTTCTATATTTAAATTTTTGCCCAAAAATATTATATAGTACTTATTGTATTTTAATTTTAAATGTTGAAACATTTTTGATTACACTTATTTTTTTAATCTTAACTGTTTGATTGAGGATCGTCGTGGCGCAGAGGCGCAACGTCTGCCTGTAACGCGACGGTTTCTGGGTTCGATTCCTAGTCGGGGACGATGGATTTTTCTATTCCCATTTTTTTCGCTCTGGAAACTGGGCAAAGCGCGGCGTTGAATTCCGCCACTTAACACGCAATGGTTCCAAAAAAGCGGAAAGCGGATACGGGGGAAGCAGGGACGGAGTGTCTTAACACTAGGATCATATGGTTCCTACAGTTCCCTCTGCCTACCCTACCATATGCGGGATAAAGCGTGAAGCTAACAAAAAAAATTGCTTGATTTACTATTAATTGTTCTTAACATGTTAAATATGAGTATAGATTATGCTGATAATGTTTAAATTTAAATTATTAATTAAGTGCCACTTAATATTTGGTAATTTACTATATTTTACTTCAATTTTAAATTCATTTATAATTAATTTATAACGTATATTTACCTCATTAAATGAAATTTGAAAATTCCCCATATACCCCAATCCCAACTAACACCGTCACAAAACACATCACTAGCACGTAACTTCACAACAAAGCTTTTTCTCGTATCGTAAAGTTTCACTCGTTTAATCGGCGGTGCGTATTTATAGGGACACACAAAGAGCAGGCGCGCGCTCGGCCGCGGCCGGACCGGGACTGAGTACTGCATGCTGAGAATGATGACTGATTGATGACTCTACGGTCACTCTACGTTATGTTAATATTAAAAATAACAATATTTTGTGCATTTATATGTTAATGGTTTAAGGTAAATAAAATTATTGTTTAATAATTTTATATTGTACATGCTTTATAAAACTCTTCAATAGGAACACCTCATCTAGTGTTAAGCCCGTTTTCTGCTTTGCATTTTTCGAGATATTGCGCTTAGTATTGTTGGTGATTCATTCTCCTCGAGTGGAAATCGAGTCTACAATCCGCTGCGCTTACAGTTAGACTTTAGGAAGGAGACTTTAAGAAAACAACATAAAAATTATTATAACCCTTAATTTTATGTATATTTTTGTGGACAATTATTAAAAATTACCAACTGCGTACCAAATAGCAAACCATTGATTGAAACATGTTTTATTATAAACGTAATCGTGCTTTGAGAGAAGCTTAAGCTCTATAAAACTTTTCTGCGCATATCTCCTTTAAAGTAAAAATCATCTAATAAATACAAACAATTTGACGATGAATCGAGTACGTACCAATTAACTTAAATGTTTGATTGAATAAATTTGTAATAAACATAACTTTAATTTCCATATCCATCTCGTTACAATTTCTTTGAGAAAAATTATTGAGTCGAATTAGTCAAAAACAAGACAAAAGTCAAGCTATTATGGCTGTAGTATTCTAAATCTATTCAAAATACAAACTTCAATTTTTGAACGTTAAATACACACTACCGGTGCACGAAAATAAATGCCTCGTACCGGAATAGAAATGGAAATATATTTATATATTTTAAAAGAATATTTGCGAAGACTACAAATATAGGTACATGAGTGTTATTTGGTGTAATACTTTCTTTTTGAGCTTTAAGTATCATTATCATTAAAATACTGTCTTACTCCTCATTAATAAACCATAAAAGTTTTACCTTAGCCTGTACATACATATTTATTCTATATCCATATATTATACTAAAAACTATCTAAATTTTTTCTTTATATACATATTATTTATATAATAAGCATAATTAATTAATTTAAGAATAAACATTATCCATGATTTACGTGAGATTAACCACCGCTTACTCCAGTTAGACACCGCTTACTCCAGTTACAGTACCATGGATGGGCAGATGACTTCCCAGCTTTAGAGGTCAGAGGGTTAAACATTTTATTCTGATTGATTTTACGTCAATAGTCATAATTGGAAGTTAGAAGAACTACTAGCTGAGGGAAACTTAATATGATTTATATTAGTGTATGGTGTACGAAGATGTACCTGAAAAGTATGTACAACACGAAATTTAAGCAATAGCTTTAAAGACGCGTATTGCTGTCGGTAATAGAATTAACGGAGCTTAAGTTGCTTTATTGATACGACAACACAAAGCAACACGTCGCCGCGCGTCGTATAGATGTGGACGCTACACACGACGACGAGCACTCGCTCTGATACCTCACTGTATTAATACCTCTAAGATCACAGTCGAGGACGTCTGATCTATCAGTGAGATACTTTTACTATACAATTATATTGAATGATATATTGTATTTGTTATATTTATTTGATGTCAGTGACATCAACATGGTTAATTATTAATTTGATTTATAGTTTCGTTGTTTGTGGTTCAAAATTCGCAAAGGAGAAGATTTAGTTTCATTTTCCTTGATCTGATAAAGATCATAATAAACTTTTCGATGCTCTATGCGGGATGTAAAGTTTTAGTTCAATTAAGGACTCCTATACGAGCGTACAGTCAACAATTAAGTGACTTCTACCATAAAAGTTTAAATCTAGCAATAAAAAAACAGGTTAAAAATAGAAATTTCAAACAAAAGCTGTATAAAATCTAAAAAAAGATGTCATGTTTCAAAACTTAGCATTGTAAAACTGCCATATTATAAATTATAAACTTTATCAAAGCTCGAAAGTTGAAGCTTTGAATATTAAACGGAACGAAGAATGTGACGAATGTGTGTAGTAAAAAGAGTTTATATCAGTTGTTGCTAAATATAAACATATAATAAAGATCTAAATAAATCTACGTTTAACCTTTGGGTAATTTTGGCAGCGACACAAATGTATTGTAAATTCAAAATTTAATCTCAGCTTGCGATTTCTATAGAAATATGAATATTAAAATAATATATGTATATTAGAATAAAATATATTTAGAATCATATTCATACATCAAGTATTGTAATATCATTTTGGATGATTTCAGTTTTCTTTTCGTGTTTTCATAATTTTGACTTTGCAAAGGTGAGGCTAAATTTCCGATTCGTAACTTTTTTGATTACTTAAAATACGATCCTCATGTTAACTTAATTGAAATATATATTTCAGTTTTATACAATAATTTCTAAGTAACACAAATAGCAGAGATAACATAAGAATGTTTAAAGCAGTGAATACAAACAATTAGACTGATAATACTGAGCTTATGATTATACAGAAAAAAAAAACAAAATATCAATAAAATGGATAATTACTTTTGAATTAAATTATATAAACCATAAAACGTAGGGCGCTACTGCTAGTTGGCTAGAACTTCATAAATATAACTTTCAGCGTCAGTTTGCGGCTTATCTTAACTTCGAGGTCAGTTAGTTTGTGAGAGCTCATTTTGGTTTACAAGGTCTGGTTTATGATGATATGTTTTATTTAAAAGCTATAAAGTACGATTTCTTTTCATACAAAATACATAAATAATTATTCGGTACAGTAAAACTAAAAAATAACGATAAGCTTTCAAGTAAATATCTATTCACTTTACTTACTGTTTGCTGTTATTGCATTTGCCTTAAAATGTTAACCAATTTACAACAGATAACACTTTTTTCACTAATTCTCTGAGTGGGAGTTTAGCTCACAGGCGTCGAAGGTTCAAGACATTACTCCAGTGACCTACCAGTAAACAAAAATATGTTCAATTTCGCCAAAAAAGAGAAATTTTAGCATTTCATAGTATCCCTTGTAGGCTAAATTATTTTAATTTTTTATATCGTATCTTATAGTATGTAATAATTTAACGATATTACAAAGTAGTAATTTGAATAATAAAATATATTTTCCACGCTAGGGCGGGCGGCGGACGGCGAGCGGTGTGCGGGCGGTCTCCATATATAGTTAACTTTTAGGAAAATTCAATAAACCATAATCTACTACAAATACAATGAAACATTATTTATCTTTATAATATTATTTTACAAACAAAAGGATTGTAAAAATAAATTTTCTTATAGAAGTCTTCCTGAATTTACGCTTTTTTACTAATGTAACATTTCTAAAGATAATGTAGATCTTATGCTTACATTAAACAATCTGTGTCAACTAAACTTCAAATCGAGTCGATTAATCGATTCTTCGTATTGCATAAGAAACAAGAAAATATTTTTCTTGAAAGTTAATACGATTCCAAACGTTTACACAGCACTAAACAGCTTGTTTTTACAATACAGTTGTAAATCGATTCAATAAAATAGACTTAATAAATAATGGTTTTTTTTAAAATGAAGCGTCGAAGACAATTAAATATGTAGTGGAGGCGATTCTCGCGCGGACTTTACGACGCTATTGGAGGCGTTTCTTCGATCGCAATCGCAGTTATTACAAACATCTGCTTCTGATATCTATTTTGTTCAGTTTACGAGTATATGTGTTATCTGTGGTATCCCACTCTGACACGTGACGTCACAAGGACACTAACACATGCCACTGCATTACAATAGCGTCTGTCTTTATATTCTAATAGATGAATTAATATGTAATACAAAATCTAAAACATTAAACCTCATTCATTGTTTAGAAAGAAGTGGTTTTTCTCCAAAATTGCACAAAAGTTAAATATAAGTCACACATATGTTTGGTAAGCCTTGTAGTAAATTGATTTTGAGAGAGAAATATTTTTCGTTCTACTTTAAATTAATGTTAAAAGTGTTTGATAGTCTTCTTAATAGCACCTCCCACACTGACACTGCGTTTTGGAAATGTGTACGTCTTATTTGTATTGTAAAAGATAAAAATACTGTGAGATAATAAACTGTAAATAAGAAAAAGGATGAAAAGTGATTTCCTGATTCAATGCATCGTAAGGTGACTATAAGTAAGTAGCGTAAGCTCAAATCTTGTTTAGGGCAAACGTTTATGAATATATCATGTGTTGTCACAGTGTAGTCGGGCCTAGTAATATATTGAGTTTTACTTTTCTCCATATAACCGTGTGTGCGTCTCTCCACTTAACTACAGTGGAATATGTATGTCGTATATATAATTTAGATTCATACTTGATCAGATTAGACGCTGTTAAATATCAATATGCAAAAGCAATTTTAATATACATATAAGCGGCAAGTATCACTGCATATAAAAATTGTATGAAAAATACAATATAAGTATAAAATAAACAGATTACTACGAACTATAGACTTAAACAGCAAAAAAGTTTAGGTCCACATCGCCTTGCCTTCAATATAATAGTATTGGCATACGTCAAGGGCCACATTATCCTAACGTTAGTAAACACTTGGACGATGTGTTTCGGAGCTCCGTATAAACATTAAACGATTCTAGCGACTTACTTTGTATTTATTATTTTTTTCTAATGTTGATTTGAAATTGCATTAGTTGTACGTTTTTTAAAGAAATGTATGCATTTATGTGTAGGGTGTGTCAGTGGATGAGACGACGAGGTGTGAAGACAAATATGAGTACGACGCGAAGTTGAACATACAACTTGCATTCAAAGAAAGCTCGTATGTTGAGTTTAGTTACCCTTATATACTAATAAAGCGTATTGTTGATTAGCGCTTCTGTAATTCAACTTTACCTTTCAATTATATTGTAAGTGCTACTGTTAAAGACTAGGAAGAGTATTAATATATACATATCAAGGTGTTAATGTATTTTTATAGAGGGCTGACGTGACATGAGTCGACCTTCTCACATCAAATTTAGTGAGCTCGACAGAGACAAAAAGACCGAGCGGGCGGTCTTCAGTCTCGAGGCTTGCAGTAATCTCCTGTAATTACGTTTGTAATGAAATACCCCCATATCATGTGATAATATAAATGTCAACGCCAATCACATGAAAAAAGGATCTTACTAATTTCGTATTGGTTAATTAATATTTAAATATAATTAATATACGGGCAGTAACTTATCTAAGTAACTGCATTTAGAATAACGAACAATTATATCAAAATATGTTGATATTGGCATATTATTTATAAATGATATACTAGAAATATTATATATGTTTTAAACATGTAATAGACATTGTTGTTCTACAATAAGGTTTTGTTGAACATAAAAGTTTGTTGACCGAGTTATAAAAGTGTTTAAAACTAAAGTCGGTTAGTAGTTAGGTTAAAGTGACAAGTAAAGTTGATATACTTAATGACAGAACACGAACAATGACACCATTATTCATTGTCTTCGGAGCTTGGTTACTTTACTATTCAAATCTCTTTACTTGGTTATTTTATGGAAACAATCGAGTCGCACATTTGTTGTTTGATCCTCTTTTAAATAAGGCTTAGTGATTATAATTTACCAAACAAAGAACTGGAAAATATACAATAGAATATATTGAAATTTCTATATATACATAATGTAATGACAGAAGTAACAATTTTATATGTGTTCAAATTGTCCAAAATCGGATAGGAGAAAGCAATGACACAACTGTAACGAACGAAAAACAGTTTGTGAATTTTTAATGGTTGTTTTAAGTTTGTTCATATTATTTTCCCACATCTCGGAGTAGATTATTGACTTGGTATTTAATTAATAGATCATTAGAAAAAAATACAGACACTAGTATATTAATAATTAATACTAAAGATATGATACAAATATTATTTAAAGGATCGTCGTGACGCAGAGGCATAGCATGGCGGTTTGTGAGTTTTCTGAAATTTCTCTGACAATTAGGCAAAGTGTGACGTTGAATTCTGCTACTCAATACACAATACTTTAAAAGGCGGAAAGCGGAGAATGGGAATTATAAGAAAATTGTGTTTAAAAATATCTCTAAACTATGGGAAGCCAAGATCTTATAAATTGATATATCTTTGCTCTCCATTTCGACCAGTACAATGCGGAAATACTGTGGTGATTGATCACAATTTTTCACTAACAGACACATCGATTGTGATTTATTTCAATACTGTGAGTATTAAAATAATATATCTAATAATCCAATTAAGATAACACGCAGCTATGAAGCAACAGATGTACACAGTTTTAACACGCGGTTATATCTGGACGACGTTGAAATATTTTTATAGGCCGTATTCCTGAACCCTCTCTCATTAAACACAAACCTTTATAGTACCAATATGTAGCGAAGTTATGGACGCTCCTGTAATAGAATTATTTATAAAGGCACCAGCGGACCTGCTACGAGTATATCTACACTAGGTGTAGAGTTGACAGTGAGTATTAAGTTAGGTTAACTAAGCTGTGTTGGAGACATTGTTAATTTTTTTTAACGTTAAATTAAAAGCATTATGTAGCAAAAAGCAAGTCCTGTGTAATTGTTCCAAAGCAATATCATAATTCACGTTCTGTAAAGTGAACAGAATATCATTGTTAGTCTCATTTACACTAATATTCTAGTTGTTTCCGCTTAGAAAAAAACGTTATAAGTATACAAAATGTTATAGCTTAAAAGATGAAGAATATCTGTTTGTGTTGTTTTACAGATTTGAATTTCATTTTAAGTAATTTCAAAATATGTTTGCTTAAATACGAAGTGAATTTATAGCTTCTATATTCATTGCAGTGATTTATATCTACATACATATATACATTCACTTAGAAACAAAACTGTGAAAACTAAAAACTGTTACTGCTGTGAGAACTAACTATAAATGAAATTTAAGAATGGACTTCAATAAAAATTGCATCGGTACAAATCAAAATATCGTCGGTCAAGCACGAGTGGGACACGCGCGTCGAGGGTTCTGTGTGTTTTGTTCTATTAATGATCGTAAATCGGTGAAAAGTAAAGTATATTACTCAAATTTGTACTTATGTTATATAAAAAGAACTAAAAATATAGAAATTTCAAATAAAAACTTTATATACTTTTTTGTATTTTCTTACAAAAGCTTATTCGATATTCAAACTAATTATTGGGCACAATATAACGCATAATATTGTAGCAAATCCGAGAACACGAATCAAGCGATCAAAGCCTTGAACAGGATAGTAAATATTCTAGGCTAAAGTTTCTTGAAACGGCTCATATTAAAACAAGTTGGTGTTTGAGGTTTTCTTTTGGAACAATAACTTTTCGTTTATGACTGCGTTATTATAACACTTTAATATTACACTATATTTATGTTATACATTATTATACAATATAATTCACTATATTGTAGTTCCCTTTCTTCTTTATTAATAATAATAATAATTAAAGCATATATAATAAAAGCTCATATTTAACGCTTTTTATCGATGGTAATGCTAGAAATATTTTTTGCTAAAAGACAGAATTTTCGATACTGACAAAAGCTCGTGCAAATTCAATTTGAATTTGTTTAAGCAACTATTAACTGAACTATTTCAAATTTGAACATCGGTTATATTTTACTAAATGTAATTTGAGGTTAAAATCTCGTCGCTCTAAATTATGTATAATGATTATCGTTTAGAAGTAACAACAGAAGTAAATCAACAAGTCAAGTATAAAACAGAAAGCATATTTCAATATTTTAGTGTAACTGATTAGATTTATAAGCGTTAAGAAAATAACTAGATCAACAAATGACTTAAGTACCAGGTCATTGTACCTAACGTAAGTACACAAACTAAGTCGTAAATCACGAGAGACGGTAAATCTCAAATGTATAAATTATATAGAAGTTTTTTTAATATAAGTCAAGGGTGAAAGGAAATACTTGAACTGGGATTGGATTAAATATATTTTTAACTACGTACTTATTTATTTATAGTTCTGTATGAGATTATCCTCTCTGAGCAAACGTCTCTACATTTCATTCAGTAAAACGCAATTTTCTCAACGCTCCTCAAACTCAACTCCACCGTCACTCCCTCTAGTGAATTTATTAAGTCACACCTTATTTACATCTGGATGTCGTTTAATTTTACATATTACAATTGTCTCGACTTAACTGAACACATTGTCAGTAAAATAAAGCGTCATAATATTTGCTACATTAGTAGATAAACTAATGAAAAGTGGACAGTGCTCTATTATTCTTGAAGACCTAAAAGGTCCCAACTAAATAATTAATTTAAAAAAATCAATTAAAATAGTTCCCGTCATGAGTTGTCTACCATCTGTTTAATTAACTAAAAAAGACCCTTCGTAGTATTTTAAGGAAACCTGACTTTGACAACTCTTTAGGGACGCATTTTAGGAAAAATCATAACAAGAATTGATTTAGTCAGTAAATATAAAGGGGTACATCGGGCGAGGGCATTGAGTGACGCCCAGAGAATTGACGCGACGTGACGCGACAACTTGTACAATGGATTACTTGCATAGGACATTTTTATATTGTAATTATATAGAACAGGAGTCATTTACAACAGATGATAGCTTGGATTTGATAATTAGGTTATGGGTTGGAATCCAGCAGTAGTTCTCATAGTTTCGGTTACGTTGCAGTAGACGTATGTAGGTACATGTGTACAATGTACATATACTACTTATATAAGTCGAGATTTCGTTATCCACGTCAATACTAGAAACGATTTGGGTTAAGTCACTGTCATCTGTCACTTATTAGTGTTGAGATAAAATATGTGACGAAAATAATTTGAAATCACGTAGTCTGGTAAAAGAAATAGTACACTATTTTGTTTACTTTTTGTAATGTGCTATCGTACAAAATAGATCCCCCATCAATTATTTTAATTGAAATCAAATTAAAAATCTAAACCAAATTAATTCAACTACAGAAAGTTACCGTAGAGTGTGGAATATAATTATATTTTGGTTTCATCGAAGAGTCCACCTTCCTGTTTAACAATTTCCACAAATATTTTAGGCATTCTGTTAATTGCTTTCATAGAATAATAATTGTCTAAATATTTCCTTTAACTCCCTTATGATTGCCGAAAATGATCTATCGAGTTTGTCCTAGACAAATCCCATTGCTTAAATATCAGGTGACTGTGATGAGTATTATATATATTTTTTTTCCTTCAGAAGAACTGTGATGAAATTTTAAGCCCATATTGTGACACTAAGTAGTTGCGTTCAATAGCAATAGCAAGTATTGGTATCAACTGTACCAAAATAATATAACAGCACAACGACAGTAGTAGTATAGGATACTTACTGTGCTCGTGCAATTAATATCTAAATATATTTGTAGCTGAAGTTGAATCTTACCTGCAACAAACGAACACAGATTATATTTATTATCTTTCATTTGGCACTCTAATTTGACAGATACAGATAACTACGATACAATCAGTGCGTATTATTTTCGTAAAACATTCCATTATAATACAGTATGTAATGAATATAACAATAACTATATAAGCGAGGTACAAGACTGTACATACATTAGCGTTCCAACGGGGAAATATTGCGCGCATACTGACGTGGGATGATAGTGTTATTTATAGGAACTAGGTGCTCGAGTCTAAGTTATACTTAAGCGGCTTTAAATGTTATTTTCATTTGTCTCTCGCATATTATACATTACATATACTATTATATATTATATTGTTGTATATTTTTATATGCCATATTTTAAACAATGTGATGAAAATATTACTTTGTCTACACCTAACACGTATACCGAATTAAATCTCCCGCCTATTGAAATAGAATTTCCTTGCTTTATGTCTGCTCAATCATTTTGATTCCATTGACTATTGATTAACATACGACATCATCGATTAATCGACACCAAATTACCTTAGAATGCCTCATAAAGTCTACTAAGACAGACTACATTAAATCAGAGAACTAATTGTAAATTGTGTTCTGTTGTACGTCTGAGAGTAAATCTTGCTTCAAATCTATCTATAGAAAATGACAATTTATTTCTTTATATAAATATACCTTATTTATACGTCCCTACGTTCAAGATGAACAAAGAACATTATAGTTAATGTGGCTATAATAATTAACATGGCTGTGGTAATATTTTTAAAAACCTTAATATTGTTTTCTTCCAGCCACATCTTTCTTGTGGCAAAGTTTCAAGTTTCAATGACGATTAACTTAAAGAGACGTCAGAATTATTTGAACGTCAACACATTATTATGTAGTGTTATGTGTATTAAATCTATGTTTACGACCGCTGTACGTCCGTCGCCGCATCGCTGTGAACGACACAGAAGTCTGTCGAGCACCAAGTTGCAAATATTAAAAAAATTTTACATGAGGAATTAATGTATTCAAAATTAACTTAAAGTACAATAAACAATCAGTTTATTTATTTTACAAATATATATGTATGTTATAAAATAAATAAACTGATATTATTTGAAACAATCATCAACACTTCTTATACATATTTCGAATTGTTTATTGCTTTGTGATTTGTTTGTTTACACTCAAGGACTTACTTCGAGGGATTCTGACGCGTCCGTTCGAATCACTACAAATTATAGTTGCTTGTTATCTTTTGTATAACGAAGAAGGTTGACACTCGCAAACCTCCTTTAGTCCACCTGAACATACGCCGCTATGCACTGCTTAAAGCGAAGCAGTCTCTAGTTGTGTCGTGGACCTTTGAATTATCGGATGAACATGTCACTACCACCAGTTTAAAAGGCTATTAACAGTAATAAACTTTCCTTATTAAGGTTGTTTTAATATTTAGTTATAAGTTAAGGAAAGAACAATTAATATTATAGAAATTTCATTACAGACACATACTCAGACCCTTCATATATTTATTTATATTTTGATTTTTTTAAATTATTATCACATAATTACGATATAATAATCCATGACCAACACCCAATGATAAACTCAATTAGCGCTTCAACTTGCTTCAAGTGAGCGGCGGATGGACGACCTCAAGTGATAAGTCAAGAGAGTTTGTTATGTAAGTTTCTTACAGTAATTTTATCTAACTTTATGTCATATGGATGAAGTTTCAGGATTTTGTTCTATATTATTATTTTTTTTACAATTATTCAGTAAACAACATATAGTAGTAGATAATTAAATTGTTTTTTTTTACAATCCTACATCTAGCAATACAGGAACTGCCCAGTCACCATGATTGGCAACGACCAGACATGTGTTGGTGACTGTAGTAGCGTAATAATGAACTATTGTGGTATATGAAATGTTCACTAACGAATTGTTGATCCCTCATAATTCCCAGCATTTATATCATACACAAAAATTCTTTAAGTATCCTTCGACGAGGGCAACTGTGTGTGCTATTAAATCCTCACTAAAGATATTGAAAAAAATATTTGGGTTAAATTTCTAATAATTACACTTGATGTTCGTATCACTGCAGTGTATGTCCATGGTGGGGGGTGGTATTTTAATGAAACGAAGTTTGGCATAACTTGTGAAATGTCATTTGTTAAAAGGATGAGCCAGTAATGCCTTTATGAAGACAAGGCTCTGCTTGAATTTTAACAGGATTAAGTATCGACGTTGGGCTCCTCCGTTACAACGATAGATGTGTACGCATTGTTATATATTTAACATACTACATAATGCAAATTACCAAACTATTCCGATAAAAATACATAATGACAGCGTCCCGCATTTGTCGCTGTCTGTCATTAGTACGTAGTATGTAAAATGCACAATGTTGTTATTTAGTAGAATATGTCGTTTGGTTTGTGTTATTTGGTAATATATAATACATTTGCTTTTCTATATTTAATAAATGAAACATCGGTAGAGTCAGCTAACGTGTGCGTGAATATCGTATTTTTACTATAACAAGTTATTTGACCTCTCTGTGTCTACTTAATATATTTGGACTATAAAACACTGTCAGTAAGTAATGCGTCTGAAGAGTTACCGCGTGTCAGGGTCGCGTCACGAGTAATTATTGTTCATCATATCGCCGCGCTGACCCGGTGGTTGGAAATGTATTCAATTATTGTCAATATTGGAAAAGATGATGCCGAAATATTGCGGTCGAGACGAGTGTGAGGTCAAAATACAGAAATGTTTGTATTGACATTGACACAATTAAATATACATGTACATACATACAACTACATATATACACATATACATACAACATACATACGTATGTATACAACAAATATGAACAAGTGCACAATTCCATATTCGCATTAGCATCGTAATGTGTCGGGTCTGTTTTTTATTGTCTTAAGTAATGTCGCCATTTAAGAGGCTATTTGCCAGTAAAGAGTACGATTTGGATGTTTTTTTAAATCACCGCAAAATCTGTTCATTTACTTTATGATTTTCCTTATTGCAGATTACAAAGATTTATTTGTATTTTTATGATTTATAGTTGTCAATTTATGAATAACTTGTGTAATAAGTTCGAGCCTGTTTAAGGTACTCCCCCGGTTTGTACTAATTAAAACTAATATAACAAGCTTAACTGCTTGTCTCAGTAACTATATATCAGAGGAACAATCTTGCTAATGAATATTTTTTGTACAAGATTATAGCAAAATAATATTTTTATGTCAGTAATATTGACAGATTCCCGACATACAGTAGAGCGGTTCTGAAAGCGAAGCGATTTCCGATGAATCCATCAACAACTGCCTTAATAACAAATATATAAAATGTGGAAGCATTGATTTATTATTTATTATCCGCAAAGAACAATAAAAATCAACTTCTTAATATTCATAGTTCCTTTAATATTGCAAAGCTTCTAGTTTTGAATTGTATGAGCATGTATTCATTTTATTGCACTTGCCATATTTACTTAATAACGCCACTCTACATGTATTGTCTTAAATTTGTAAAATGTAATATTTCAATACTATGAAGTAAAGTGTGAAGTTAAGAAGATAATGGGATTTAAATGAAATCACATCATGTCCAGCTTTGTATATTGTTCGTAGAAAATTGGACAGCAGTGAAGCAGACAGAGATTGTCAAATGTTCTTTGCAACTATAATTGACGTAAAAAAGAAGCAAAATATATTCTATTGATAATTATAAAAACAATCTCAGTGGTGACTTTTATTTGCACATACATATATTATGAAACCATTAAAACAAATTGAACTATGAACGCACCGTATTATTTACTTAGTTTGTTAATTGATTTGTCCCATTCAGTAATACGTATGGAGAATGAGACTCTTGTGTTGAGCTTGCTTTTGTTTTAGTTTTTAAATTATTATTGTCTTATTGAATTTTAAACTAGCTATTATCCACGACTTCGCCTTCATTGACAGATGGAAGTAAGTATGAGTTGTGTAATGTTATATACATTACACAACTCATACTTGGTGACATATTACAGTTTGAGGGCTTGAAGAGCTACTAAAATAAGCTTATTCTAGCGTGAAGACACTGCATTTAGTTGGTATACGTAGATGTTGATACAACGTATATAATTGTATACATGACAGTTTAAATATTTTAGTAAACATTAATTATATTTCAAGAATCTAATAAAATATAAAAAAACAAACTTTCATAAAAATTGTAACGAAACCTTTTTTATTAAAAAGTCTAAGTAATTAATTTGCACTTAATTGCATAACTACTACTGCATAGCGGAAGTAGCTACATATACATTCGTTTCATAGATAAAAGACGATTTAAAGAAGTTTGTACCTCAATCAAAGTAAGTTGTAAAACACACAAGTTAACGAAGCATTAAAAAAGCTAAATGTCTGGAAACTGTTAGTAAGGTTTTATGAAGTATACTCATAATCGTTCCTTAACTGCCGTTAATATCTAGTCTTGAACTTTTTCAACCGTAACAGTTTGTCGTAGAAATAAGAAGTAAAAACGGTATAACTTTATACGTATTTTATTGTCTTTTGTGGTTTGTTTGGATATAAAATAGGATTACTTAAAATTGTACTTGACGATCGAATAATGGAGAATACCAGAGCTACAAAAATGTTGAATTACTAAAATAGTGAAATATTTATACAATATTAGGACAAGTGAATTAAAAACATGTTTTCTGTCCACATAGTACCTATATAATTCTATACTTTTATACAATATGACGTGTTTGAATTTACAAGAGACTGAAATAGACACAAATGTTTTAAAAAAATCATCTCATCCATTTGTCTATCCATTGACCGGGCTAATCTCCTGAACTGGTGTATACACTTTATTGAAATTTTAATAAAAAGACTTTTTGAAGCAACATGCAGACCTAGATCGGAATTCCCAAAAAATCAAAATTTACGCTAGATAACCACGTTTACCGCGCGTGAATCTAAAGTTCAGATATTCATTTATGTGAATAGTATGCATTGTTTTCAAAGACAAAATGATTGCATGCATACTGCATGAGAGTAAATCTGAGGATACGAAGCGAGCAAGCGAAGTCACAAAACGGACTTATACTTACTACTTATATTTTCATGATACTCTTACAATATTGATACAATGATCGGTTGATTAACTCGTTAGCTCCTGAGGCTCGGGAGGGTGTTAATAGCCGAGCCACAACTTTCCAATAATATCTACTAATATATACTATCGTATATAAGTATTATTGTATAATATGCCAAATGTTATAAATAAATGTATTATAAATAGCTTCGAACTTAAAATAACTAACTTAAAGTAACTGAAGCATTTCTTCTCATAAATGTAATACAATTTAAATTTTAATTTCAATTTAGTGTTGTGAATACTTGAACGAGTTTTGATAGTTCTTTATACGGTCTATGAAAACTAAATTACCTTAAGAAAATATTGTGCTACCAGCATCCTGCTTTGTACTTGTTAAAGTACCAACTTAGCGAAAAGTTTGTCCGTCGAGTCTCATCCTAGAGATGTGTCACCCTCTGTCGAGACTTGATAAATATTTCAAAATATTTCAACAATCGTCCCGTCGTCTCATAAAATTATTTAACTAATTATTTTGTTTTTAAAACGCTTGTATATATACTATTTTCTTGAACTATACCTAATAGTTATCCTACAATAATTGTATTGTTTTAATATGCACACGACGTAAGACAAACTTTACATATTATGAAGATTATCGTCTACAATTACTTACTATTATACTAATATTTAAAAAAAGAAATAATTAATCCTTCTACCGCTGTTATCATAATTTTCTGGTACTCGCAAAGATATTTGCATTGCGTGCTCTCCTTCAAAATTTCAAGTTTGAATCAACCAAGATCTTGTTTAATATATCGTAGGTCATATTTATATACTAATACTGTATATTTCATATTTTTAATAATTTGTAACAAATGTGTAAGGATTAATATCAAGCAGGAACATATTCCGTACCTAGTATTTCTTTAATATATTCAAAACAGCTCTAGCGTACATCAATCACTGTTAATGTAGACTACATGTCGCGTCGTGAGCTGAACTAGCGTCTTTGTGCGTCGCTGTGTGTTATACTCTTGTTATATAATACGCCAAATTATTTTAGTATCTGATAACTACAGAATATATAAGTAACAAATTTTATACTTGCGCGATTTAAGGAGACCTTACAATGGCCTCCTTAATATTCGTCAACAACAACTTCGTAAACTGGTCAAGTACAGGTTGTCCCACATAAGCTCTTATGTTATCCATATATTATTTTATGTAGTTTCACTTTTTTATCTCGCTTGTGGTAGAGTATACAGAGAAAAATGCAGGAACCCTGGGAACTTAGTGCTAAGACACTCCATTCTTCGCTTGCTCAACGCCGCGCTTGGCTAGTTGCCAGAGCGAAACAATTGAAAATGAAATAGTCCATCCTCCCCGAATGGGAATCGAACCCACTACGCTTGTGCACCACGACGGTCCAATTCGTATAGCATAACTATAAAAATAGAGATATACTACGATTTTGATTAGATTTTAAATATTTATCACAACCTCCAGCGACCTCTACCAACCTCGTCACCTCGTCCTGGAGCTTATTTACTTACTCTATTTTATGTCAATCTGAACAAATTTTAATTTAATTTATCAGAAGGGTTGGATATGTAAAGTAAATAGTTCGGCTGAATATTCATAAGGCAGACCCTTTTTATTACAGATTGCGGTCAACTATTTATATCAGCCTTTTTATTATGTATTAACTGACATATTTGTTAGCTTACTTGCTCATCATTACCATTAGTACCATTTGAAATATATACAAAATTTCATTTAAACCAGTTCAGAAGTTTATGAGTATAATGACAAATATAATTAAATAAGTATTTTTCTTGATATATAAAGGAAAGTATACAAGTAATATTCAACTCATGATATATGTTTGAACGTTTTTAAATCAGTAAACACATTCCTCGAGTGCGCTGTAATCTCCTCCTCCGTTATGTTCGGTCTGCATTACGCACGCAAGTATGTATCAACATACTTATATAATTTAATTTAAAAATTTACGACGTAAAGGCTAATGCCTTCACGTCGTAAAAAACACACTAATGTGTGAGCAGAATCTCGGACTTTATAATTTTTTTGGTTACCATTTCTTTTTTTTATTTTTTTTTAGCTTCACGCTTTATCCCGCATATTTCAGGGTAAGCAGAGAGAACTGCAGAAACCATATCAACATAGTGTTAAGACACTCCAATGCTTAGTCCTTGCTTTCTCCGTCCGTTTCATTGCGTGTTGAGCGGCGGAACTCATCGCCGCGTTTTGCCTATTTTCCAGAGCGAAGAAAATGGAAATTGAAAAATCCATCTAATAAATTTCAGAATTAAAAACAACGTTTAAATTCGGAAATTTAGGAAAGTAGGTTATTAAGTAATAATAATGCAATAACTATTTCAATTAATTGTTTGATGTTAAGTCTATTTGCGTACGGACAGCAATACAAGGATGAATGAAACCAGATAATTTATATGAGGAAACATTTCAGATTCCATTAGATTACAACGCACAATTGTGGCAACACCGAGTTAATGGAAAGACAACATAATCCACGCGGGAAATTGTAAATCCCGTACTTAATACATTTCCGCAATGGACTAAGTCCTGAATTTGATCACGTTCTTTAAAAATTTTGTGGCCGACCGACGCGACCTTTGCACAAATGACTCTGTCTATATAATAGATAGCTATCACTCTCTCTCTTTCTCTCTCTCACACACACACACATACACACACTTTGCCAAGAATCTATAAGCTTCGCGCTCACTTGTAATAAAATGTTTTATTCATATTTCAGTAACATATTACTATAACAATTGAATTTATTTCCTTTCCTCAGAAAATAAGTACGCACGATAAATTACATATATGTACGGTTTCCTTTAAATCGACTCTTTCAATATAAAAGCCTTGTCATTTTACTAGAAATATTCTTAGATATTCCAATAAACAACCAACGATGAAATAATAAGATCTCTTAGGAATAACTTAAGCATAAGAAAAATATCCAAGAAGCAACGCAAATGTAAGTGGTCATTATCTTACTGATATATAGTTTAAGACACTACAAGTGTTGCGCTGTACGAGTGAGACTTATATTGAATAATAGTGTGTGGTTTATTTAAGCACACGACTACGAGTACGGTACATCCCTAAGTATTATCAACATTTGCAGCTACTTATTTACAAAAGTACAATTTTTTTATGAATTTATTATTTCTGTAATTAAATAATTATCTTCAAATATTATTCTTAAAATATTTAAAGAAAAGACATAAAAAATTCAACTCAGCGAATTAAGCGCTGAGACCACTCAGCCATGCGTTCTTCCTCACGTCGTTTTCAAATCCTTTTATACAAATTATTGCGTTGTTAGCATTACTGTTGGGAGTTCTTTTTAAATTTCCAAAACCTAAAGATTATTACGAGGAGTAGTAATTTGGCAAGAGAAATTGCTCTTAAGAAACTTATGATTTTTTAAAGTGTTAATTAGTTAAGATAGAAAAAACGACAAAAGAAAACAAATTTTGAACGAAGCGGGATTTGAACCTGTGGCTTATGGAAACGGCCCAAGCGCTCTGATCACTTTTTATTTTTATGTTTTCTTTAAATAGCTGATTAGTGTTGCAATGTACGATTGTGTATGTGTGTGTGAGAGCCCGTCGTTGTCGTCTGTCTTTTTATTAGCATTGTACTGAATGAAATGTAAATATTGTACCAAGTGTTCTATCTCATCTACATATGTACGCACACACCGCGCTCGAATATAATGAGTGTGCTACGTCACTACGAGGTTCGTTACAGTATCTCTCATTATTAAGGATTCGGAAACGAGAACTGTAACAAAGTAATTACTGAAAGTTGCTGCTCAATGTAGCTAAATGTAGCAAGATGTAGGCAAAATAGGCATAGAATATAAACATTTGATAAACAATATTGTCTAACAGGAGCAAAGATCTTTTTAAAGATTGTAATGTCGACTATTAATTTAAAGTCTTTTTTTTCTTAAGTACGCAAATAATATTTAAACGCGCGTAAAATCTTTATATTTCAACTTTATGACCGTTTAGACATTATTACAATATATCACGTAAGTATATGTCACTAACATTGAAACGTGGACATATCATATGACATTCATTTATTTCATATAGCTTCGCTCGTCTAAGTTTCTCCGATTCTTTAATTACTAACTGTCTAAGCTAAACATTGTATGATAAAAAAGGTTTTTTAAAATCTGTACTATTAGTTAAGTCAGTCGAGTCATGAACCCATAAAGAAAATTTAAAATCTTTTATTAATATTCTATTACTCGAATCTCCTTATTATAATGATCGTTTCGCGTAATTATTGAATGTACAGAAAGACTTTGTATATTAGATGCAATTCAAACTATGAGATAAAGATAAAAAATGAAATAGAAGAAACAAATGTGTCTTGGTTATTATTACTGTATTGTAGTCGTCGTAGAGTTCCGCCACTTAACACGCTACTGTGTGTTTTGTGTGTTTATTGTAAGGTATTCCTCAGAAGATGGAAAACAGAGAACAGTGTTTCAACACTGGGTTCCTACGGTTCATGTGGTTTCCTTTACCTACCCTGTAACAAGCGGGATAAAGCGTGTAGCTATAATCAAATTCTAGCTAAAAATGAATTTACAAAAATATGAATATGAAACTACTGCCATTCGATGATAGTAATTTTAACTCTTGTTTTTCTTTTTCAATTGTTCCCGCGGAGCAGTTGTCTCGTCCACGACGTATTGTAGCAATTAATGAGATTTATATACATCAGCAGGACGGATGTACGGAGTGGGGAGTGGAGTGGTAAATATATGAATCAAAAGAAAATTTAATAAAAATATTTTTTTAAGAATAAGTAGCATTTTGTTATGGAACTATAGACGTAATGTCTCGATCGGACTAAGTCTCCACTATCTCCACTAAGCTGAAATAAATCATACTTAATGAAGCACGCACCGATTTCCCAATATCATATTTGTATGATATATGTTAACAAACGCAATACTACAAAGTCAGCTTCAGCAATAAAATGCAGATAAGCAATTAAGTATTGCGAGTGACATTTGTAAGCCACAAATATGTACAGATAACATCTGGTTCTGAGGTTAGTAGTAGGTATGGTTCTAAATACATCGGTGTGGACGCATATATATATATATATATATATATATATATATATATATTGTTTGTAGTAACTATGTGTGTTACCTAAAACACATCAAATGAAATGTAGTATATTATTACCCTCATTTAGATTTGTCTAATTTTAACTTTTCAAAGGTATTTTCGTACATAAACATCATGAACGCTTTCTATTCTAATACGAGCCTCATAACTGTACGTCACCCGACGCCCACACGCGCACTTCCATATAAAACCTCCAAATACCAATTTCACACTTCAGCGTTTTTGTTTCGGAACGAATTGTTTTTCTTTATGAAATTGTAAAGTTATCAAGTTATTTTTATTGCAATTTTTAAATTAAAAACATTAATTAATTTAGTAAGGAATATAATTTTAAGAAAAATATTTAATTTTTTTCTAATTGTATGAATGTATTCGCATACAACACAGTTATGGTAAACATATTGGATTCGAACAAACAACATCGAATGAAAACAGCGGAAAGCTCAATGGTGATTACATTTGCATAGAGAGCTCAGAAACACACTGCATTAATGCATTAAACTTTATCGAAAAAATTGGCTATTCTTGTTCCAAATAAGTACTGTATCATGCATGTTACATTTGAGTTCTATGTGCGCTTTCTAAGCTTTAGAACTTTATTTCTGCTATAGAACTTATAGCTGGTACAACACACCTTGGGAATGTGATGCTCGCTCCAGGCTGTTTCAAATGTGTCATTATCAAAATGAATTAATGTAAAAATATTGACCACTAAAAAAAAAGAAAAGTCCCGCTGAGTTTCTCGCGCCGTTTCTTCTCAGTTCTGAGACATTAACTTTAGCGAACCGGTGGTAGTGTTTTTGACGTTCAAAACGTGAATCATGTATTCTCATTTTGAATAAAATTATTTGAATTTGAATTTATACAAGCAAAATTCAATAGGCAATTAAGCGATTAATGTTGATATTGTGAACTTTTGTTCTTAAGTATAGCAAGGTTTAAGGATTTTCTTAGTTACATCTAAATTAATTATGAAATACTATATAATTTAAAGTTTTAAGGTCTTAAAGTACTACTCAATAAAAGTTTAAAATATATATTTTGTATAAGGTCATGTCATCGACATGCGCCAATATAGCGCGGACTATTGTACATTGAATATTGTGTTGAGAGTACAGTGTCGACGGAGACTGATGACTTGCATTTATCTGTTACTGTCTGCGAGGAAATATTTGGTGCATTTATATTTTATGTGGAAATATATGTATGTCAAGTGAATACGTGTATCATTCTTATATAGAACGTCGAGTCCTTCCTACATTTGAATATATATGTATGTATGTATTTCCGAGAACCGTCGTGGCGCAGAGGCGCAACGTCTGCCTGTAACGCGACGGTTACTGGGTTCGATCCCCAGTCGGAGAAGATGGATTTTTCTATTTCCATTTTCTTCGCTCTGGTAAACTAGGCAAAGCGCGGCGTTGAGTTCCGCCACTCAACACGCAATGCCTCGAAAACGGCGGAAAGCGGGGACGGAGAAAGCAGGGACTGAGCAACGGAGTGTCTTAACACTAGGTTCCCACGGTCCCTGCAGTTCCCTCTGCCTACCCTGCCTTGTGCGGGATAAAGCGTGAAGCTAAAAAAAAAAAAAAAAAAAAAAAAAAAAAAAAAATGTATTTCCATATGAATGTTGAGTAAAAAAAATACACTACATTAGGAACACCTTACATCTTAGAAACTATATACATTATAAAAGAAATCAATTGTGTTTATGTTTTGTTCTTTTAAATATACCTCATTTTAAGTAATAATACACAAAATAATATAATGAGCGTTAAACGATAAAACTCTGGTTTTCCCATTTCCGCTATAATCCTGTTAGCCTTTCAATTTGAGTAAGAAACATTTACAAAACGTGGAGTCATGAACCCTAAAGAGCAACCGCTGCGTAATTCCTTTATAATTCGTCGGTTTAATCAAATACATTTATCTTTGTTGTTACAATGAAGACAAATCAGATGCTAAATATATATTTTGTTTATTTTTGTTTTTAAAATCACATTATAATTAATCTAGTAATATACTATACATATTTTTATATAAATATTATTATTGATATAATTTTAACTCTAGCAATAACGTATCAATATAAGCTATGGCTTGCTAATTCATTTACATTTACACCTCTCTAACATCTCTATTACGTCAAGTAGAACTCATTGTCTTCACCACACTATAAAATATTGAAGTTTAATTAATTTTATACTAATACGTTACTACGTATTATTAAATAGGATAGGATTGTTAAACTCTCTTGTCAGTTATTTTATTTTTCTTTTAATAATTTTCGATTACTAAAAAACAAAAATGATTTTTGGAAAATGGAATCTCTCCCAAGTGGAAATAGAACCCATAAGCCGTCACGTTTACAGACAGATGCTGCGCTTTTGCGCCACGACGTTTATTATAGGATATTAATTAATCCGTATAAAAAGTGCATTATAATACATATAAGTTCGTTGTGGTGCAAAGGCGCAGCGTCTGCCTGATTTTTCTGTTTCCATTTGCTTTCACTTCGTTCCGCCACTCGATACGCAATGCCTCGAAAAACGAAAAAAGCAGGGACAAAGCAACGGAATGTTTTAACACTACGTTCATATGATTCCTGCAGTTTCCTCTGCCTCCATTGCAATATGCGGGATAAAGTGTGAAGATAAAAAGGTCTGAAAATGTCGTTGATGAAAGTTGGTCGCTATTCAATATTAATTTTAACAAATTTTCGCTGACTACAACATAGTGTCATTGCTGTACTGTATACACACGTGCTGGATGTTTGTACCTCAGTTTAGTGAACAACTACAGATAAATGACGCATCAGTTAAAATGAAGGCGCGAGATCGCGGAGAATACTCTATTATACTTGTCATTTTATATTTTTGGGAACTCGAAAGCGACCCACATAACATCATCTATAACCACCACCGCCAGTACTGACGCGCGCTGGTTTGTCCAATATGGAAGTTTTGTAAATAATGATTAAATTACTTGTATTGATATAGTACTTTCAATATTAAGAGACTAAAACATATTTTGTATGTACACAAATAGCAAAAAGTTTTAATACAGGTACATATAAAAGATAAAAACATGACATGATGAGAGCCAATACGTTGCAAATTATATAGCTATATTGATTTAATTGAAGATGAGATATAGCCCATCAAAGTAGTGTTAATATTATCTGAAGCAAAAAGAAAGAGTCAGTGGTAAGTAAGAACGGAGTGCAGTGACATAGATATCTAAAATAGAAGAAAGTCACATAAAAAGCTTGCGAATCCCAAGGAGAGGGGATTACACACGGGGAGAGAAATAAAAAGAGCTAATGACAATAGGCAAATCTCGGCGCGTCGGGGCCGACCGGTCCATGACCATCCTATATACTTTCTTCTAAACAGCCATTATTGCTCATTCTTTTCACTGGGAACTCGTGCCCCCGCCCGGTGTCGCTGTCGAGACCAATTGTGATTAACAGCATTTATGTAAATTAAAAGAAATAGACAAGTCTTTCTTGACTTGTCTATTTTTTTTATTATATTCAATACAGTATTAAAATATTTACTGAAGTGAACTGAACCATATCAAGTCCGCATTTATCACTCAAACGCCGGTCGCTGAGACTGTAGTTCCACGAACTGTAAAATTAGTGGAATTCAAGGTTTTATTTGTTCTTAACAATTCATAAGAGAATGGAACTGTCATAAATTTACAATTTATCTCAACAAACTGTAGAAATTAAAAACATCCAACAGATGTACCGAGATACTTATATTTATGTAGAAGATGCCCAACTGTCGTATATAACTCAACTTTTTAGTTAAAAAGCTTAATTTGTTATTAAATATTTAAAAAACCTTAACATATTATAATAAAAATTATGTTATAAAGTCATATGTATTAAAAATCAGAGAAACAAACGTAAGCAATTAAAATATGTAATATGATCATGCCCAAGTACCCCAAGGAAATAGTGCACAGTGATACACCCAGTACATTTACGGATTCCTTAACAATAGGGGTATTGTTTACGGTCAGAATATTTTCTGGATAGCTCCAGTGCGTGTCCAGTGGAAGTAGTGCATTAAGTCTTAGGCTCTTCTACTAGTACTGGCACTATCACATAAATTAATAAAACCAGAAAAATGGACTAAGTTTAAGTTCGTACAGCAGCGAGGTGATCCTCCGCGCTTGCTTGCTTGCTTGGTGATCCAACGTTACGCCAGAATGCTCTACTCTTGTTAGTTATTTCAACTTTGATCTAACTAAACTTTGTACGTGCCATAGCAATATAAAACGTTTTTTTAATATTTTCCAAATGGTTGATATTGCATGAATGGTCGATAGGATTGATAACAGTAATCATCTTGTAGCGGAAATTTTTAGACATATCTCTATAGAAGTGCTAGAGCTGTAACTTGATGACTTGACTGTATTAGTGAGCCTGGGTGGCTTAGAGGTCAAGTGGCGCTTATATGATTTTAAAAGGGCGTTAATTCAATATCCGATATGGTCAATTATTTTTACAAAGTACACACTGGTTATAGAGTAAGTGTATATTACTCAATATATATATATATATATATATATATATATATATATATATATATATATATATATATATATATATATATATATATATATATATATATATATATATATATATATATATATATATATATATATATATATATATATATATATATAACCATTTGTTAGGCACAAAGTAGCTACATATTATATAAAACCACTCTCATTTATCATTTATATTGCATTTTTCAATTTTTCCAATTAATTGGATCATAATTGATAGTGTTATGCGATATTCAATATGTGAGTACATCACGTGTCACATATATTGGCTCATTTCCTACAACAAAGCGCCGACAGTTCACTTGAAGTGCGTTATTATCACTTCTCATTATTACACACAAGCACTAAGCCTTATCTCAGTTCCCTATAGTATAATAAAAAAAGCATTATATGTGCTTTTAGTTAAATTATACTCTTATATTAAATAAGCTGTTTTACTTGTTCTTGATATAATTAATTTCATTGATGTCTGAATGTGCTTACGGTGGTTGAGGCTTCGATACGTTCTCGAATATTGTTTAAATAAATATTAATAACCTTAATTCCTATGAAATTAATCAATCTATTGTTGATAATATTTAATAGTATATAATTAGGTATGAAGTGATGTTGTATATTGAAACTTATGTAGACATTAATCTAAACTGAAACTGATTACAATTATTTTGTTTCTACTGGCAGTGGAGGCGCTAGGAGCGACTACAACAACTTAATAAACAAAATTTAGTTTACTGTTTATATAGAGATCTTGTGCGTACGTTTTATCATTGTAATTAAAAACATGTATGT
>JAZFAU010000385.1:0-17500 GCA_037178615.1 Dione vanillae
CGGGACGTCGATGACGTCATTACGGGTTCAGACGAAAAAAGACGAATTAATAAAATTTGTCAAAATTTATATAAAGTTTTACAATCAGGATGTTTTTCTTTACGCAAATGGAATTTAATTTTGAATGAATAGCTATGCTTAAAAGTAAAAAACAAAAAAATCTTGACGAAAAGGGCATTTTTAAAAGCTTTAGTACAAAGGGGAAATTCCAGATATTTTTACATAAAATATGAAATTAAAAGCAACATAAACCATCAAAGCGCAGTATCTTTCTCATATTTCGAAAATATTCGATCCCTTAGGTTTATTAAGTCCAGAAATTTATAATCGCTAAGATTTATTTAAAAAAATTATGGCTTTTAAAACCGAGGGGACATGACTGCGGGACATGCTAGATGAAGGCCCGGGTTTATCGGTAGTTTTACAGCGCTAAACAACATTCGCATACCGCGGCACGTCTCGGCCTAATAATTCTTTAATTTAAATTACTATTTTTACGGAGGCTCGCAAGTTGCGTACGGCCGTGGCTATGTTCGGTGCTTTCCCAAATACTAAAGAAATAACGTAATTATTTTTGCTAATAAAAGGTCGCTCCTTTTAAAACCCTATACCTAGGATCGAGTTATGTGGTGCTTATTAGGCGCACGACTATATCAAAAAATAGGGGGAGTCACACATGTCAATTTAAACATCTTTTTTTGGGACTGACTCGACAATAGTTTTGGATGGTTGCAGCGCCTACTAACGCTTTACAAATTTTTGTGAAAAATAGGATAGGGGAAAATACACGAACTCACACAAATACCGGGCGGCATGTCGTGGGGAAAAAAAACCCAGCCGACATGGCATCACGAGGGGGTTAAATTTTAAAACCTTTCCCCTGCTACGAGTGGTGGGAAGGGGCCCCCCTTTTTACACGAATTTGATTTCGTTTCGTACCACCTTTGATTCGCATATTATACCAGTGGATTGCCCGACCAAATCGAAGGCTGTACTCACAGTGTCGAGAAACAGGAATTATTCCCCTTTTTTAAGATTTTCTCAATACAATCGTTAAAGCGAACCTTTTCATAATACAACGTTTTATTCAAACACGAGAAATTACGAAATAAAAAACGGACAGGCGCTTTAAGTTCAGTTGAATTGAGAAACGCAAAGTTAGGTTTAGCAAAATTATCACAACTAGAATCGTTCGAAAACGAATATCATTAATTAATAAAAATAAAACACAAACTTTAAATCATCGCTATTAAAATTAAATTTATTTATTGATAAAAATGATAACCTAATACGCGTAGGTGGAAGAATTTCGAATTCTGATCATTTTGAATATAGTAAAAGCACCCTATTTTGCTTAGCTCGAAACATCGATTTTCAACACTATTATTTGCACATGAGCACAAGCGTCTCTTCCATGCAGCTCCTCAACTACTTCTTTATGAATTAGACAATAGTGGTGGCCTGTTGGGGGGAGAAATCTTGCTCGTTGTATTGTTCATGAATGTGTGCTTTGTAAACGCTTAAAAGGTGATACACTACATCTTATTATGGGAAACTTACCCAGGAACGCGTGACACCTACCTACCCTTTTTTATTCTGTGGGGTTGACTATGCCAGACCGATGCTCACATTAACACGAAAGGTAGGGGTGCGAAAACCGTAAAATCATACGTTTGTTTATTTGTATGCTTTATCACGCGGGCAGTTCACTTGGAACTTGTGAGTGACTTAACCTCGGAAGCATATATTCTAGCTCTTAAGAGATTTATCTCATGACGCGGTAAACCACAGGAGATCTTCTCCGATAATGGTAAAAATTTCGTTGGCACTATGAACGAATTTTCTAAGTTCATCATGAGATGCTATGATGACATAACTGAATACGCAACAAGTCAAAGCATTAAATTAATTTATTCCTGCTTATAGTCCTCATTTCGGTGGAATTTGGGAGGCAGGAATACGATCCTGTAAATTTCATCTTTCGCGCGTTGTCGGTAACGCTCACCTAACCTTTGAAGAATTCACTACTGTCCTTGTACAAATAGAATCCATCCTTAACTCACGTCCTCTCTCACCTATTTCATCCCATCCGCAAGACTTTCTACCACTTACTCCTGCCCATTTTCTATTGGTCGATCGCTAACTGCACCAGTCTACGAGGACATGAGAGACAACACTAGCAGTCTACTCAGCCGATATCAGCGAGTAGAACAGATACGCCATCACTTCTGGGAAGATGGACAAAGAATACATCTCCGAATTGCAAACCAGATGTAAATGTATGAAAGGACTCGATACTCTACAGCCAGATATGTTAGTGGTCATCAAGGACGACAACCTTCCTCCACTAAAATGGCATCTTGGGCGCATCGTCAACACCGTGCCAGGAAAGGACGGCATATCCCGAGTTGCCGACATGCGTACATCATCAGGCATCGTCCGGCGTGCATTCTCTAAGATCTGTCCATTGCTTTGCGCCGACGACGTCAAGCACAAAGAGATGACTTTGGAACCAAGTGCTTCCAAGGCCGGGGCATGTAGAGGAGTAACGGAACGCAACCGCGGGCCGCTGTGATTGGCCGTTTCATCGCAGGACACCACGCAGCGACCATTATAAAACGGAACGAAATTTGAACGAGCTTCTTCTTTTTTCAATTACCAGCCGTTTTTGGTCTGCTACGACACTAAATTTAAAAGTACTGTACCTAAACATACTTACTTTGCGGCTCCTCCCTTCCCTATGTTAATAATAGACAAAAATGTTACCTGTAATAATAATAGTAAAAAATGTTACTTGTGTGCTTCCTCTTCCCATTACCTCCCGTGAATGCCCCGAGTTTAGAGCTATGAATCCTAGAGATAGATCGGGATTTGTAAAACATTCCCGGTTATGTTATAGGTGTTTGGACAAACATCCAATTTTTATGTGCAAGCGGGACTACAAATGTTCAACCTGCGGTCGCTCATCCCATCACACTATGCTATGCTTTAATGATTCCCGTAACCCAATGTATCCCAGCTCATCTAAAAGCAATTATAATTATAATTCGAAATTTAATGAACGCAATTATCCGCGTACCTGTCTTGCTTTTTCCCGCGATCCCCACATGGGCAGGGGCGAGCATGAGAAATACTCCCCTTCGCAACACAAGCGCTCCCCCCAACGACATTCTCAGAGAACTTCTCCCCCAGAGAAAATGCTCCGCCCCAACCTAGACATGTTGAAAACAATATAAGATATAGTGGATAATTCCTATAATAGAGAAGATAGACCCACTCAATGGCTAGATACTTGTATTACTCCCCCTTCCCCTTGCGTTAATATCTCACCCAATTCCCTTATATTGTTGCCTACTGTTAAATTAACACGTTAAAACTGCTAGTGGTTATTATATTGAAGCGCGTGCCTTATGTGATACCAGTGCCCAGGGTTGCCTCATTACAACCGATCTTGTTGTTAATTACCTCAATTTGACCATTTCCCCCTCCTGTGCCCCTGTCCGTGGCATAGGTAATATCCATTAGTGGTTCCCGTAGTTCTATTTCCCTGTGTTTTAAACCTTTGTATATTTCCTTCCCTGAGGTGTCAACCTCTGCTATAGTTATAGATGTGATTGCCGGTTACGCATCCTGAGTTTGAGTTCCCTGAGTCTGTGTTTTTTCCTAATAGTGATTTTTCCCTTGCTGACCCTACCTATTATTAACCTGGCCCGATAGATATATTATTGGGTGCTGATGTGTTCGGCGCGCTTTTATTACAAGATAAAATATTAGCTTTAACACCCTTACTGCTTTATCTACAATCTTTGGTTATATTGTTTGCGGTCCCGGTTAGTTTAGTAAGATCAGATGCGGTAGAAATTAGATAGGAGCTTCGAACTATTTAAGCAATGTATATGATTTTTTCAGTTAAAAATAAACTTGATATTAGTGATAACCTCGCTAAAAAGTGTATAAATTGGTTATTTGATCCACCTGCCTGCCCTCATTGGGGAGGATTGTTCGAAGCAGCCGTTAAATCTGCAAAAATCCACCTTAAGAGAGTGATTGGCGAACTCCTTTAACGTTCGTGGAATTACTTACGATTTTTGATAAAATTGAAGCGGTATTAAATTCCCGGCCGTTATGTCCCTTATACCAGGCGTCAAAACTTCTAGATCGTTAGGGTCATTAGACCCTAACGATCTAGAAGTTTTGACGCCTGGTCATTTTTTGATTGGCCAACCTCTTAGTGCTTGCTGGAGTATCCTTATAATAATGTAAAAAATAATCGTTTAACATCGTTTTCAAGTAGTGCAACAGATAACCCACATTTTTGGTCGCGGTGGCAGTTAGAGTAAGTATACACAGACAGGCAGAAGTGGACTGACTCAGTGAATCCTCCCAACAGTAGGCGAGCTAGTCCTCATAAAAGATGATAATTTACCCCCTTTACAGTGGCGACGTGGTCGCATTTTCCAATTTATCCTGGTAAAGATAGTGTTGTGCGTGTAGTCGATGTTAAGACATCGACAGGTATCCTAAAGAGAGCCTTAACCAAATTAGTTCGTCTACCTATTAGTTAGCTTCTCCCATTTTCTCGTAAACATTAGATGTTTAGGGCGGGGTTATTTTTATTCATATCTGACAACCCCGATTAGTTTTGAGTCTTTGGCGAACAGCCGGCGCGAGTAGTCAAATAGTTGCACGTGAGACGGCCGGCGCGAGCACATGTCCTTCCTGAATCGATATATTAATTAGCGGTGTGATTTTCCCTCAACCTTATTTGATTTCCCTTTGTGTTTTCCCCTCTTGATATTGAACCTGACAAACACAAACCTACAAAAGATAATAGTGCAAGTAACCCTAAGTGAAGAAGACTAATGTGAAACATTCCATGGCGCCATGAACAATCAGTGTTTGTGTTGTGAATTATGAAGATAAGGTACTGTACATTTTTTTTATCCTTAAGACTAACTATAAGTAAATTATTAATATAAAACCTCCCCCTCAGCACGCTTTCACAATTGCTGAACGGTCCCTGCCCTATTCACTATACACAATAATATTGCCTGATGACAGATTTGTGATAAAAGATAAACCAATTACAAAGAAAAATAATCGTCAATATGAAACTGTTGTAGCTTTTCATAAAATACGACCTTGGCTGAATCTGAATACTGATTTAGAAAGTTCAACAGATAACGAATACGACAATTGTGATGATGAAGATTAGGAAATAACTATTTTTTTTCTGCTCAGATTTCTAATTTTAAGTTGATTGTTTAAATAAATAATAATTGGACTATTTCATTAATATAAATGATTAAATAAGCTTTCATATACACTATTAATAACAAATTTATGAATATATTTATTGTGTATAATGAAATTCAACTTGATATTTTCTTTAGTTACAGTTGATTATACGAGTATTTTTATTATTCTCGTATTTTACACAGTTAGGGGTTTGTGTCTTTTTTGGTACGGAGACGCACCCCAAGTCTGATGGCCGAATTGTTTGCCTAAATCGTTAATTAAATATTAATTTTGTTTTTAAAATGAATTCTTAGCCTAAATTATTATATGAATATTTTTTATAGTTATAAATCATTTAATACAATATTTTAAAAAACACTAACTTGATTAAACGGATGTTTAATCAAATTAGTGTCTGTGTTCATTGAAGGGATGTAATAGTCATAAGCGGCATTCCGAATTGGAGTTGTGGGGCAAGAAACATCTCTTAAGATTGTCCTGTAGTTAGATATATTATCTGTAGTTTGTAAATGTAATATTGTATTTACTTTTTAAAAAAACCAAAGTGAATAAAGATCGTTAGAAGAAAACCAGTATTGTCTTTTACTCTAACACATGCAACCAACAGAAATACTTGAAAATTCAGGGAATTCACCTCGTACAGAACACTGTGGTACACTCCACCGGGATGTTTTATACAAAGTACGCTATTTACTGTAATCAACAACAATAATCATATAAAAGGACAAGCCTTGGAAATTATTGACTTATCCAGTATCAATTTGACATTAAGGAAAAATCCTGAAGTACCACTGAAACTCAATTCAATATAAATTTGGCCGACATCCATAAAGCAAATAGAAAAATCTCTGCACAACAAACTATTCCAAAAATATCTACAACAATATGGAATTATTTTAAGGCAACTGTAATAAATATTTTCTATATACTTGTTAAAACTATAAAGAAAATTTGAAAACGTAGAGTATCAACCGAAAGGGTTATATCTTAAGAGGAAGCTAGGACTCCAGATCCAGTGGAGCACTATTCAGATCCAAGGACGCTGAATAGGTACTGTTCTTCAGGAGGAAGGTGTTACGTTTCCACACTACCCTGGGATCGCTTAGGCTCCGCATAACTTGTTCAATATTGCATCAGATCTTCTATTTTTTCTTTTAATTCTTTTAATTCATATAATTTCGATTATAAAGCACACTCTTGTTTCTAACATTGAACAAGCAAGTCGTCAATTAGTAATAAGTAAAATTGTAATTTTTTTTATTAAGTAAGTTTAAAGATTTGGTTCTTTTTTTTGGATCCTCCGCTGCTACCGTACTTAATTAGTTCCCAAACATTTTATTTTTATAATACCGAGGGTATTTGTTTTTTTTCATAAAAAATTATATGTCCACTTTAGTGAAAACATTATATGTCCACTTACGTGAAGTTAAATATTATCCTTATTAAACTTCTTTTTTCCTTATTAGATTATTAAATTTTCCAATGCACTAGTGTTTTAGGCGCGTTGTTAACAGTTTAGGATCTTGAAATACTTGATATTTTTAACAAATGCTACGAAAATTTACAGCAATAACTGTTTGATGTGTTCACTTGACATCGCTTGTTACATATCTGCAGATCTCTAATCTGCACGCCAATAACAAAACCTAGCGATGTCAGCTGTTTCAACGACAGGTTGCAGAGCGGTCCGTGCTCTCCGAGAGTTCCGTTTTACATAACAAGTTTTATGTAAACAAAATGAATCTTATATGAAATTATCCTACCCTGTGCTACTCACAAAATTTATTTTGTAACAGTTTTAATGGCATAATAAGCTTTAAGTTCTATAATATTGACAGAAATAATTTTCAGAATATGAACATTTTATGTCAACATACATATGTAGGGGATTGCTTCTTCCCTATTTCCGAGGTATTTTCTTGAGTATAATAAAAGACTTGTTGATGCTTGAGGTGGAATGATTTAATTTAAAAATTACACAGGTATATACAAAAATGACAATTATAAATAAATCCAATGAAAAGGTCACATAATAACCAATGAAATTGGATTATAATATGAGTTATAATTTAATTACTAGTTTACCAATGAGAAGGGCTACAATAAATATAAAAATCTTTAGAAAAAATATTCACAAATCAAAACATTGTTTTTTTTACCAAAGGCAAGTGAGTGTGTAAAATATTAACTATTTCTATGAAATTATACAAGAGATGAGGGGCGCACCGTTGCCGCGGGGGGTATAAATACACACCTGTCTGCGTTCATATAAAACTCAGCGTATGTGCTCCTACGCTTTTGGATTGTAAGCTCGCACGGTACGGACGTCTCGTATGTTCATACAGTCCGAACCTTTCTCTTTTGGCCTTCGAAAATATGAAATATGTAATTGTAAATATTTTATTATTTCCGCTGGCTTTTTAACGCTGTGTCGCTTTTGCGGCGTCGCGTCGTTTGGTCCCTGCCACCAGTGAACGCATGGTCTTTGGACTACATGGTTACTGTGTGCGAGCTACCAGCAGCCTCATTGCCGACAATATGAGCGGCCGTAAAAACGCGCAGCGGGATCACTCCCGCTAGCGCACCAGACCTCTCCCGGACGTAGGGGCCAGCGGGTCAGGGGTAACCCTACCCCCTCGCACCCCACCCCCTCCGGCGCAGGAACACTAGCGGGTTTCGCGTTACCACGCATTCTGCCACCCAGCGGTCCCTCGCCGACCGCATTTGACTCCCCTCGCGTTTTGACGTGGAGCTCTCGCCCAGAACCGAGCTGCACCGGGACATGATCCTCGTGTCCCAGTTGCAGCAGCGCAGAGCCATCTCGCAGTCGTTACTGGAACATATTAGTATGTTACTTAACGACAGGGAGAGGGAGCTCGAGCGAACCGGCTGACTAGAGGATGGAGGAGGCTGCGCCGCTACCGGCCACCACCCACTGCGACGACCCAGGCCCGCAGATGATTTTCGGGGCGGAAACGGACCCAAAGAGGCTTTGTGCGAACCCGCCCCGCCGCCCCGGGAGCCTCCAAGGATTCACGCTTCCGGGCAAGAGAAGCTCAGGTCCCAGGTACCGCTACTGGTAGCTCTGTCTCTTTCGCCGATGCGCTCCGGCCAGGTAGCCCGAGCGAGGCGGCGCAAGCAGCACCAGCCTCAGCAGCCACTCCCGCACCTAAGAAGCCGCGCTACCCACCCCTTGTGGTAGAAGCCCTCCCAAACTGGGCGACCCATTTTCGGGCGCTCAAAGAGCGGCTAGGTCATGCGCCCAACGCGCGCCCCTTTGGGAAGGGCGTGCGTTTCTCTCTGAAGTCGGAGGACGAGTACCACAGCATCCAGCGGTACCTCTCTGCCTGCCCCCAAATAAAACGGGAGCTCATGAACAAAAAGGCCGGCACGCTGGCCCTGACCATCGCCCCCAGAAGACCGCCAGCCTCGGTCGCCCCGGTACTCACCAACATGGTGGCCACAGACGCCCAGGCCTCGCCTTTGTTGGCTCCGGCAAATCACCAGAGACGGGGGAGTCGGCCGTAGAGCCTTAAAGAAGAGGTCTAAGGGGAAGGGGACGGCTTCCTCCTCTGCCCCTACGACCGCCGTACCGTTCGCCTTCGGTGTTGGCCGCCGTACCGTTCGGACGTCTCTCTCCGTAGTGTTTTACCTTCAACGTTCGTTGAAGGAAAGGAAAGGAATCTACAATCTTTATAGTGAATATTATAGTTTTATTATTTAGTGAATAATGAGTGATCATACTGTTTTTTACTTTCCGTTTTTGTTTGTGTTATTTTAATTTCTTGTGAATACCTCGTGCTCACCGCGTGGTAATGTACACTTTATGTTTTTTTGTAGCTATTGCACCTGTTATTTGATTTTCTGTTGACAATATTAGTGTTAGAATTATATAAACTTTTACAGTGATTTTATTCTCTTTTTATATTTACTAATTAACATTGAATTAGTAATAAGTTAGGTTAGTTAGGTTAAGCACGTGCTGTTACACACGTGCTTATTATAGGTTAGGCATGTGTTCAACGACTGACAGTTGACAGTTGCATTATTAACTCAGTGTTGCCAGCGCTTGCCTCCATAGACAATCTTTACTTTTTTGACTTTTTATCTATAATTTGTTCTTTTTACTATTATATTTTTTATTTTTAGTTTTATTATATAGTGGCGATGAGGAAAGAGCTGAACAGGAAGCGCTCGGTGACTCCAGACCAACCACGTCCAGACGTGTACTCCAGGAGGAGCTGCACCGGCGATGGAAGCCAAACGCAGGCAGCTCCGTGTGGACCAGTACCTGACTGCCTCTCCAACTACCCCTGGCACCACCTACGGCACCCCTGTGAGGAGACAGGAGGACGAGGACCCAGTGGAGGAGGACTTGGACCAGGCATCGACTAGGAAATTGTTAGCACTGGCAAACGCTGCTGGCTGGTCCATCTCAAGGGTTGCAGGAGGACAGACGTCGAACTCAACAAGACTGATCTGGCAACAAACAATGGGGAGTTGCAAACTCTGCTGGAGATTGTAGGCCACTGCTGTTTGGTTGTAGAAAAACAGCAGGCGCTCCTAGCAGCAGGCGACTCCCGCTCCGAGGCAGCCGAGCACGCAAGGGCCTTGGGGGAGGAACGTGCCAGACGTGCTGAAGCTGATGCCGAGCGCGCACGAGCAGCTACAATTGCGGCAGCTGCTGCGGGTAGACAGGAGGAAAACTGGAATACAGTCTCCTACTCTAAGGCTTTGAAGAGGGCACCAAAGGCCCCCCTAGAAATACCCCCCCCCCCCATCGGCTGCCACCCTGGCCATTTATCTAGACCAACCACGTCCACGACCAACCACACTGAGGGCTCCTCCATCCAGTCATCAGAGGACACTAAAATGGCTCTGAAAAAGTGTATCGCCCCAGCAACTATTGGGGCGCAGATTGTGGGCCTACGCAGGGTGGCGAACTCTGGAGTTGTTCTGAGAACGGCGACGGAAGAGGCGGCTAAGAAAATTAAGGAAGCAATTCCAAAAGATCTTCAAGTTAGAGACGCCAAAAAGAGGTCCCCCCTAGTAGCACTCCGGAACATTGAAGGGGACCCGAAATTTGAGGAATTAATCGTCGCCGTCCATGACCAAAACTTCAGAGATGACTCTTCTTGGCCACTAGAGAGGCTGAAAAAGGAATCCAGAGTAGCGTTTAAAAAATCAAAGAAGGGCGGCAATAGGACTACGGTAGTGATGGCGTGCTCCCCCGCTCTACGGACGCTAGTGGCCAAAGAACGCCTATACATAAGATGAGAAGTGGTCACCGTCGAGGACTATGCTGAGGTCACATGCTGCAGGAGATGCCACCTTTACGGGCATCCGGAAAAGCTGTGCCGTTCCAAGGAGGTAGCGTGCGGCAACTGCGGGAAGGAGGGGCACAATAAGGAAGCTTGTGCCTCCACATCCTCCAAATGCGCCACGTGCCATAAGTTTAGCTACCCCCTAGCCAACACTCATCCCACTGCCTCCAGGGACTGCCCAGCAAGGCAAAATGCAGAAAGGAGACTTATCGCAACCACCCACTATGGATAGGTCAAGAGTCGAAAAACGGTTAATGCAGAGTGGTACACTAACAACTGTTTGCCACTTGTCTTGGAAAAAGTTCGAGAGAAACGACCTCGCAGCAGGATCCTCCTTCATCACGACAATGCCTCGTCGCACACCGCCAGGCTAACGATCGACTATTTGGCGACCTTAAACGTGGAATTACTGGGTCACCCGCCGTATAGCCCCGACCTCGCACCCTGCGATTTTTATTTATTCCCGAAAATAAAAGAAAAACTTCGAGGAAAACATTTTATGGACGCCGAAGAAGCAGTGGCTGCGTTTCAAAACGCCGTTGAAGAGATCCCTAAGGCCGAGTGGGCAAGGTGCTTTCCTCAATGGTTCCATCGAATGCAGCGATGTATTGATGTAAATGGACGCTATTTTGAAAAGTTATAATAAAACTAATAACTTGCTAGAATGCTTAGTTTTTAATTTTCTAAGAACTTTCAGTTTGACCCTCGTAGTAGTTCGAAGTACGTACAGGCGAATTTTCTGGATATTTCTGGGGCCTTCGACAACGCATGGTGGCCTATGTTTCTCTTGAAGGCCAAGAGGGGGGATGCCCGTGCAACATATACTCTATGTTGGCGAGCTACTTCGTCGATAGGCGCGTCGGGATCTTCGTGGGAAACCATGTCGAGTGAAAGGCTGCAACGATGGGTTGCCCGCAAGAATTGGTGCTGGGACCCACGCTCTGGAATGTACTGCTGGACGACTTGCTTCGGCTGCCACTACCGCGGGGGGTTGAGATCGTGGCTTATGCCGATTATTTGACCATATTGGTTGAGGCGGAATCCCGGGCAAGCGTAGAGGCCAAGGCATCTACCGTTCTTGAGCTTGTCGATGAGTGGGGGACCAGAAACCGTCTTGGCTTCTCCACTTATAATCATCTTCGATGACGCTAAAGGGGAGTCTCCAGCGTCCGCCCACCATCAGGTTCGGTGGCGCCCCGATTCGTAGTGTCACATCAACCACGGTCTTGGGAGTGGTGATTGACTCGAGTCTATCGTTCGCGCAGCATGCGATATCCATCGGGGAGCGGGCGACAAATTGCTTCGGTAAAATGTCTAGAGTATCGGCAAACTCTTGGGGAATAAGGCACAGAGCTCTAAGAGTTCTGTACATAGGCACATACATAGCCACAATAACGTATGCTGCGGTATGTTGGTACGAGCGAGCGTCCCTCCACGTTGTGCGGAGCGCACTATTGCGCACCCAGAGGCCGGCCTTGATCCTTCTGACCAAGGCGTACCGCTCAACGAGCTCCCCCGCCCTCCTGGTGCTAGCCGGCGTACTCCCGGCTGACCTCGAGGTCATCCGTGCTGGCAGACTAGGCGAAGCGCGCACGCAGTCCGCGTCCAGGGATGAGTTAGCAGCGGTGAAACGTAATATCTGGGACCAAGTGGTCAGCACCTGGCAGGACAGGTGGAATGCCTCGGAAAGGGGAAGGGAACTACATCGATTCTTCCCGGACGTGGCAGCTCGGCTGATGGCAACTTGGGTTGAGCCGGATTATGAAACATCTCAGCTACTGACCGGCCATGGTAGCTTTCGAAAGAGATTGTATGACATGAGGTTATGTGAGGTGAGTGCATGCTATTGTGACTCTAGCGTGGACGAGGATATGCATCATGTTTTATGGGAGTGTCCACTGTATGAGGTGCTGAGGCGCAATGTGATGGATGGGACAGTAAGATAAGAAGAAGGTATACTATTGCGACCTGTTATCTTCGGAGGTGAATTTTAGGCGGCTACGGGACTTCGCGCGAGGGTGGCACAATATTAGGAGTAGATTGGAGCGATAACGGCGGCTACGAACGGACGGATACCGTAGTCGCCGTTATGTAATGTCAGGCCCCAGAAAGGGGAGAGTGAATTATGAAAAGGGACGGATAAAGAGACAATTTGTAGGGAGTGAAGAAGGGCCGCGGCTGAAAGAGCCACGAGCAAGTAGCGTGCCGCCCCTCCCATGTTTATAACCAGAAGGTTGGTAGGGCCATGAGTTGGTAGTGGGTTATATATATATATATATATATATATATATATATATATATATATATATATATATATATATATATATATATATATATATATATATATATATATATATATATATATATATATATATATATATATATATATATATATATATATATATATATATATATATTATATATATATATATATATATATATATATATATATATATATATATATATATATATATATATATATATATATATATATATATATATATATATATATATATATATATATATATATATATATATATATATATATATATATATATATATATATATATATATATATATATATATATATATATATATATATATATATATATATATATATATATATATATATATATATATATATATATATATATATATATATATATATATATATATATATATATATATATATATATATATATATATATATATATATATATATATATATATATATATATATATATATATATATATATATATATATATATATATATATATATATATGTTTGTTTATATATGGCATCCCCGACTACTTTAGAGTCTTGTGCGAACACCCCGCGCGGTCGGTAACAGTAGTTAGTAGTAGTTGTCGAGTTGTAGTAAAAGGGGCACGTGAGACGGCCGACGCGAGCGCACGTCCTTCCTGAATCTAATATTAATTAGCGGTGTGATTTTCCCTCAGCCTTATTTGATTTCCCTTTTGTGTATTCCCTCTTGATATTGAACCTGACAAAGACAAACCTACAAAAGATAATAGTGCAAGTAACCCCTAGTGAAGAAGACTCAAGTGAAGCATTCCACGGGAACAATCAGTGTTTGTGTTGTGAATCATGAAGATAAGGTACTGTACAATTTCTATTATCCTAAAACCGACTATAAAGTAAATAATTAATAAATAACCTCCACTTCAGCACGCTTCCACAATTGCTGACCCCTACCCACTATTCAATATATATTTTTTGGTAGCAGAACGCAGTTCATTACATTCATTATATACAATATATACATTTTCTGGTAGCAGAGCGTGGTTTTCATCCCTCTGGGCCCCCTTAATTATAGCGTAGTTTAATCCCTCTGAGTCCCCCTGATTATAGCGTAGTTCATGCCCCTGAGTCCCTTTCATTACAGTGTTGTTTTCCCGTTTTGGTATTTTGCCTCTTAATTTGGTACCTAACGCATAATTACAATATAATTTGATTTCCTAACCTTTTAAAACGTGTTCGCATCGAGTTGTTTAAAAAATAATGTTATATGAAATTTTTATACATATAATATTGAATATATAATTGTATAGGGTGAATGCATAATGTGTAAAATATATAAATAAATATTGAATATAATTTTATATATTAAATATAAAATATAATAAATACACATAATATGGTTATATATATTTTATAATATTACGCCTATACGTTATTACCTATCCCGTTTTAAATTATAATTGAAGTTAGTTAAAATATTTTAATATAATTTCCTTAAAAAACTAACTTACTTTAAAATATTATCCCTACACTTTTATTGTTACCCTTTTTTTTTTATTTTTATTTAAATGAAGCTTAAGCCTTAATTGTAGTCATATTGTATATCATATTATTTTGTTATATTGCGATATAGTAGATTGCCGACTCGACGCGTAACTGGTTTCTTATCTCGCCAGATGTTGTGGATTCATTGTTTATTACGAGTTTATTATTTTTTTTAATATTTTAGTTGAGTTATTTGTTTACTTGATTTCTGATTTCGCCCGTTGGTAGTGGGTTCATTGTTTATTACGAGTTTATTATTTTTTTAATATTTTAGTTGAGTTATTTGTTTACTTGATTTCTGATTTCGCCCGTTGGTAGTGGGTTCATTGTTTATTACGCGTTTATTAATCTTTAATATTTTAGTTCAGTTATTAGTTTACTTGATAATTTAAAATGGCTACTCATGATGAAACAGTAAAATGTTCCTTATATACGGAAAGCGCAGAATATAGAAAAAATATAGGTGTGGTACGCTTTGTTTCCGATTGGATTGCTGATACCTCGGAACTTCTTGGCACTTCTGAAATACCTAGATTATTAGTTAGGTTCAAGGATTTAGATTCTCATTGTAATTTATTTGTAAACGCGTCCTCAGTGCTCCTGGGTGGGTTAGACCCGGCTATCGATTACCAAGAAATTAGTTATGTAAAAAAAGAAGTGCGTTTAGTAAATAAGAAAATAGACGACCTCCGGGTGCGTCAGTTAGAGTTGTGCCCACCTGCTCCCGTAGTTGATCCTGTCATGGCCAGTACACCCGTAAGAATGAGTAGTAGAAATATTACTGAGCGAACTCCTTATAATAGATTACCTGATTTACCTATCCCTAAGTTTGATGGACGTCCTGACTCCTGGATAAGTTTTATTGATCAGTTTGACAGTGTAGTAGATTCCCAACACCATTTAACCCCCACAATGAAATTACAGTACTTGGTTGGATCCTTAGCAGATGAACCTAAGCGGTTGTTGCTACATTTAAGAATTGAAGAAGGCAACTATGAAGTTGCTCGTGAGTTGTTGAAACAGCGGTATCACAATACACGGGTTCTTGCTGATACCTACATAACCCAGATACTTACCCTGCCGGAGATTTCGAATAAATTTACAGGTTTGCGCGCGGCCTTTTTGAACCCCTTGTTAACTGCCTATCGCTGTTTAGAACGTTTAGAGTTACCCGTCTCCTCATGGTCTTATATGTTAGTACATATATGTTTGACTAAGCTTCCCTCTGATTTGAAATCCCGTTTTGAGCGTTGTTATGGCGGTGACGCTAATGAATTACCTACCTTTAAAAATCTTATTACCTTTTTGGAAGACGAATGTCGTCACCATGACAACGTTGGCAACACCTCCCTTGTAGATTCTAACCTGACGAAATTTAAAAGTACTGTACCTAAACATACTTACTTTGCGGCTCCTCCCTCCCCTATATTAAACAATAGACAAAAAATGTTACCTGTAATAAATAATAGTAAAAAATGTTACCTGTGTGCTTCCTCTTCCCATTACCTCCGTGAATGTCCCGAATTTAGAGCTATGAATCCTAGAGAAAGATCGGGATTTGTAAAACATTCCCGGTTATGTTATAGGTGTTTGGACAAACATTCAATTCTTATGTGCAAGCGGGACTACAAATGTTCAACCTGCGGTCGCTCATCCCATCACACTATGCTATGTTTTAATGATTCCCGTAACCCAATGTATCCTACCTCATCCAATCGCAATTATAATTATAATTCCAAATTTAATAAACGCAATTATCCGCGTACCTGTCCTGCTTCTACCCGCGGTCCCCATATGGGCGGGGGCCAGCATAAGAAATATTCCCCTTCGCAACTCCAGCGCTCCCCCCAACGACATTCCCAGAGAGCTTCTCCCCCCAGAGAAAATGCTCCGCCCCAACCTAGACAGGTTGAAAATAATATAAGATATCGTGATAATTCCTATAATAGAGAAGATAGACCCACATAGCTAGATACTTGTATTACTCCCCCTTCCCTTTGCCTGAATATCTCACCCAATTCCCTTATATTATTGCCTACTGTTAAATTACACGTTAAAACTGCTAGTGGTTATTATATTGAAGCGCGTGCCTTATGTGATACCGGTGCCCAGGGTTGCCTCATTACAACCGATCTTGTTGTTAATTACCTCAATTTGACCATCTCCCCCTCCTGTGCCCCTGTACGTGGCATAGGTAATATTCCTTTAGTGGTTTCCCGTGGATTAACAGCATCAACCTTACTTAAAAATTATTTATGGTGGTCCTGTACCTGGTTATTACTTCCTCACACCCAGTGGCCCGTTGCAGAGTCTAATACTGATTCTGATCCTAATCTTCCCGGACTTCGTTGTTTGTTAACCACTACTTCCTTACCTGCACCTGATCCATTATTCTTACTTGAACGTTTTAGTTCCTTTACAAAATTAATTGGCGTGACCTGTTATATGTTGAGATTTGTAAATAAAACCCGAAACTTACCCGTTGAGCTATCTGTATCTTTATCTACCCAAGAAAGAAAGCGTGCACTCCTGTATTTAGTAAAAATAGTACAGTCTTATTGTTTTTCTGATGAGCTGAGTTTGTTAAAACGTGGCGTTTCCTTGCGGTCTTCCCTAAGACGACTCTCACTCTTTCTTGACGAGGAAGAAATCATCAGAGTCGGTGGTCGTTTACGAAACTCTAATCTTCCTTACGATGCTCGTCATCCTATACTCCTTCCTAAAAGGTGTCATTTTGTTACCTTATTGATATCCCATTACCACGTAGAAAATTGTCATGCTGGAGCCAATGCTCTTCAAGCTTTATTATCCCGTGAGTTCTGGATATTGTCTGCTCGCAGAGCTATCCAGACTGTAATTTTTAAGTGCCTCCCTTGTTATCGCCTTAAAACTGCCACATCTCAACCTCCTATGGGTGAACTCCCTAGAGATCGTGTTACTCCTACCCGTGCCTTTGATGGTGTTGGAACAGATTTTGCCGGCCCATTCCTGACCAAAACCCAGGTGTTCAGAAATAAAAGATTAGTAAAGAGTTACCTTTGTGTTTTCGTGTGTCTTTCTACAAAGGCAGTCCACCTTGAAGTAGTTTCAGAATTATCAACCGAAGCC
>JAZFAU010000385.1:22500-30000 GCA_037178615.1 Dione vanillae
CATTAAGTTCTTCTGGTATAATATTATTATGCCTTTGTTTTATGTTAACATGTTTTTTTAAGTGACTCCAAAGTATAATTGAGTTTTTGATATTTGAGTTTATATGGAAATTAAAATAAGCCGACTTCTCTCGATAAATTGCTTGGATGACCTGCGATTTTAAATCTTTATAATAATTTTTACTTGTTTCAGATCCAGATCTTTTTGCTTTAACGTGTGCCTCATTCCGACGATCCATCAACAACTTTATATTATACGTTATCCAGGGGTACTGAGTTTCCTTAATCGAAATCATTTTAATAGGCGCAACTAAATCAAATACCCACAACAAATCACTAGTGAACACGGCCACCATGTCATTTAAATCCTCGATATTCTTCACACTCTGCCAATTAATTAAATTAAGAGCTTCAGTAAGGTGTTCTGAATTAATATCTTTTAAAGGTCTAAACGCAATAGTTTTTTGTAAGATTTTATTTTTTTTAATAGTTACTTCGCAGGATATAAAGGCATGGCCACCGAATTCCGCTACGTGGTCTACTGTAATTTGACCAACCGGAGTATTTGAGCAAATAAGATCAATCAAAGTCTCACTAAAAGGTGTAAAATGTGTTGGTTCTGTGACATATTGTGTTAAGTCATGAGTGGAAAGGAACAAGTCCAATGCCCGCTTATGATGATCTCTAATGCCAATATAATTAATATTAAAATCTCCTAATAAGTACAGATTATCATGATAGGGTAAACTACCTATAGATTCTGTCAAGGCGTCAAAGAAAGTTGTAATATTTCCCCAGGGAGGGCGGTATGCTGTGCCGACAATTATAATTTTGCTATTTATTTTGATACTTACCCACATTTGTTCCACGAGGGGTGATATCGGATGTACAAGCGTACACGCAGATATACCGCGTTTGACGTAGAAACCGACACCGCCACCTCGTGAACGTATTTCTGCTGGCCGTGGTATGTGTCGCAACCGGTAACCAGGCACAACAGGAGCTCTGCCCTCCTCTCCCGGGCGTAACCATGTTTCGTTAATTGCTATAACATCTACCTCATGACGCTCCATAAGCACTATAAACTCGTCGTGACGTGAGCCAAGCGAACCCGGGTTGAATAAACCCAATTTAAGATTTTTATAATTGATCATTTTTTATAGTAAGTAAAAATATATAAAAAGATAAAAAAAAATAAATAATATGTACAAAATATGACCGCTTCATAAAACAATACCAAGCTGTATATAAAAGAATGATGAAAATACTTAGAGTTATTCAAATGAACGTAATAGCTAATGTGGTAAACGTAGAAGTATATAAATAATTTTATATTAGCTTCATATAATATTAAATATTTTATCATACTAACCGGGGACACGTCATTGCAGGTTACAAATTGCGTTTTCAAATTACAATAATTCTGATCATTATCCAGCCTTAACAAAAGTACATAGTAAGAGTAGACAAAAAGACTTAATATAGACATACCAATAAAGACAAACAAATTATTTTTACTTAGACTATAAACAAACAAGAACAATATTAGAAAATATATGCAATATAAATACACAACTCTTATAAAATTGGTTAATTGCCAAATTATTTTAAACCAAAAATTTTACTTAAATCACATTCTGCCCGAATGCGTTGCACTGCCGTATCCGTCTCACGTCGCATATATATTCTCCCTTCTCGCGTCCATATGAAACGCCAACCGTGTCGTTTTCCCTCCTCTCTCGCTTTATAAAACAACAGGCGATTAAAGCGAGTCAGGTGCTCATTGATATAGACTCGGGACGGATTGCCGTCAGTGACGCCTGATGTGTCGGTGCCGCGTCGTACCCGCGCGGCCTTTATAATATCGTCTCGCAGAGACCGCCGCGCCAATCGCACGATAACTGGTCGCGGACGCTGACGCTCCTCATTCGACACTAGTGCGCGATGCAGGCCGGCTCGCTCCGCGCTCACAATATCGCAAGAGTCGAGAGCCATGCCTAATTTCTTAGAGACCGCCAGAGTCAGATGGACAGCATTCTCACCACTCTGTTCCGGCAAACCCGTCATTTGGATATCATTTAATAGCGACTTTTGTTCACGGTCGTTGATGTCTGATTTTAGTTGCGTGATGACATCATTTAAATTTTGATCGACAGAACCCGAGATTTTATCTTCCAAAGAAGTCAAACGCTCTTCTACATTGTCGACCCTTTTATTAAATTCCGCCATATTGTCGTTCATTCTCGTTAACTCAACCCTGAACGAAGTCATCTCTCGCGTGACCGACATAAGCTCTAACCTCAGAAGCCTCATTTCCTCAACCAAGCATACCGCTGAGTTCTTCTCCTCATTATTAGCCGAACTAGCATCTGTAAATAAATCACCCGTAGAAGGCGACTCTGCATTTACGACAGGCTTATTCTTATTTTCCGCTCTGCGGCACCCTGGGCACGTCCAGCGCGCGGGGAGGCGGGAGTCGGGGCTAACGTTGACACATAATCGATGGAATACCGAATTGCACTTATTGCACTTTGCGCCATCTGTAGTTGATAAGAACTTGCCGCATTGATTACATTTGTTGGCCATTATGTATTTAATGTAGTACGTAGCTTTTACAACAGGTGTCACTAAATAATAATTTTTGTATACAGTTTGTTAGGAAATGAAATATTGTAATAATTATGTATAAGGGATAATGTATATTTCACTATAGTCGGTTCTAACGTTTGAATATGTAAATAAACGAGTAATCACAAATACACTAAACCACTAGTTTGTAAGTTTAATCGAAAGAAGTATACGTTGAATTGTTTTCTTTGTTAGTGGGTATGTATATACGCACCAGCTGATCCAAACAGCTGATTAACTTTGCACAAAATTCACTGATATTAAAACTTATTAATGTATTTATTACACTCACAATATGTTTACACACTTAACGTTTTAATAAAGGTATGTTTTATCAATTTCACTGAGTTTTACTATTTTTAGTTTCTATAAAATGTACGAACACACTTGTCACCGCCAAACGTCACGACGACGATTACGATACGATGTGATTGATATATATATATATATATATATATATATATATATATATATATATATATATATATATATATATATATATATATATATATAGATATATGTATATATATATATATATATATATATATATATATATATATATATATATATATATATATATATATATATATATATATATATATATATATATATATATATATATATATATATATATATATATATATATATATATATATATATATATATATATATATATATATATATATATATATATATATATATATATATATATATATGTTTGTTTATATATGGCATCCCCGACTAGTTTAGAGTCTTGTGCGAACACCCCGCGCGGTCGGTAACAGTAGTAGTTAGTAGTAGTTGTCGAGAAGTAGTAAAAGGGGCACGTGAGACGGCCGACGCGAGCGCACGTCGTTCCTGAATCGATATATTAATTAGCGGTGTGATTTTCCCTCAGCCTTATTTGATTTCCCTTTTGTGTATTCCCTCTTGATATTGAACTTGACAAAGACAAACCTACAAAAGATAATAGTGCAAGTAACCCCTAGTGAAGAAGACTCAAGTGAAACATTCCATGCCGGCCGTGAACAATCAGTGTTTGTGTTGTGAATCATGAAGATAAGGTACTGTACAATTTCTATTATCCTAAAACCGACTATAAAGTAAATAATTAATAAATAACCTCCACTTCAGCACGCTTCCACAATTGCTGACCCCTACCCACTATTCAATATATATTTTTTGGTAGCAGAACGCGGTTCATTATATTCATTATATACTATATACATTTTCTGGTAGCAGAGCGTAGTTTTCATCCCTCTGGGCCCCCCTTAATTATAGCGTAGTTTAATCCCTCTGAGTCTCCCTGATTATAGCGTAGTTCATGCCCCTGAGTCCCTTTCATTACAGTGTTATTTTCCCGTTTTGGTATTTTGGCTCTTAATTTGGTACCTAACGCATAATTACAATATAATTTGATTTTCTAACCTTTTAAAACGTGTTCGCATCGAGTTGTTTAAAATATAACGCAGTCGTGGGTAGAATCATATCGTCGCGCGCTCGCCTTGCCGCATACTACGCGTTTCATTCGAGTATGCTTGTGAATTATATTTTATTATAAATAATATTATATGAAATTTTTATACATATAATATTAAATATATAATTGTGTAGGGTGAATGTATAATGTGTAAAATATATAAATAAATATTGAATATAATTTTATATATTAAATACAAAATATAATAAATACACATAATATGGTTACATATATTTTATAATATTACGCCTATACGTTATTACCTATCCCGTTTTAAATTATAATTGAAGTTAGTTAAAATATTTTAATATAATTTCCTTAAAAAACTAACTTATTTTAAAATATTATCCCTACACTTTTATTGTTACCCTTTTTCCTTTTATTTTTATTTAAATGAAGTTTAAGCCTTAATTGTAGTCATATTATATATCATAGTATTTTATTATATTGCGATATAGTAGATTGCCGACTCGACGCGTAACTGGTTTCTTATCTCGCCAGATGTTGTGGATTCATTGTTTATTACGAGTTTATTATTTTTTTTAATATTTTAGTTGAGTTATTTGTTTACTTGATTTCTGATTTCGCCCGTTGGTAGTGGGTTCATTGTTTATTACGAGTTTATTATTTTTTTAATATTTTAGTTGAGTTATTTGTTTACTTGATTTCTGATCTCGCCCGTTGGTAGTGGGTTCATTGTTTATTACGCGTTTATTAATTTTTAATATTTTAGTTCAGTTATTAGTTTACTTGATAATTTAAAATGGCTACTCATGATAAAACAGTAAAATGTTCCTTATATACGGAAAGCGCGGAATATAGAAAAAATATAGGTGTGGTACGCTTTGTTTCCGATTGGATTGCCGATACCTCGGAACTTCTTGGCACTTCTGAAATACCTAGATTATTAGTTAGGTTCAAGGATTTAGATTCTCATTGTAATTTATTTGTAAACGCGTCCTCAGTGCTCCTGGGTGGGTTAGACCCGGCTATCGATTACCAAGAAATTAGTTATGTAAAAAAAGAAGTGCGTTTAGTAAATAAGAAAATAGACGACCTCCGGGTGCGTCAGTTAGAGTTGTGCCCACCTGCTCCCGTAGTTGATCCTGTTATGGCCAGTACACCCGTAAGAATGAGTAGTAAAAATATTACTGAGCGAACTGCTTATAATAGATTACCTGATTTACCTATCCCTAAGTTTGATGGACGTCCTGACTCCTGGATAAGTTTTATTGATCAGTTTGACAGTGTAGTAGATTCCCAACACCATTTAACCCCCACAATGAAATTACAGTACTTGGTTGGATCCTTGGCAGATGAACCTAAGCGGTTGTTGCTACATTTAAAAATTGAAGAAGGCAACTATGAAGTTGCTCGTGAGTTGTTGAAACAGCGATATCACAATACACGGGTTCTTGCTGATACCTACATAACCCAGATACTTGCCCTGCCGGAGATTTCGAATAAATTAACAGGTTTGCGCGCGGCCTTTTTGAACCCCTTGTTAACTGCCTATCGCTGTTTAGAGCGCTTAGATTTACCCGTATACTATTGGTCTTATATGTTAGTACATATATGTTTGACTAAGCTTCCCTCTGATTTGAAATCCCGTTTTGAGCGTTGTTATGGCGGTGACGCTGATGAGTTACCTACCTTTGAAAATCTTATTACCTTTTTGGAAGACGAATGTCGTCACCATGACAACGTTGGCAACACCTCCCTTGTAGATTCTAACCTGACGAAATTTAAAAGTACTGTACCTAAACATACTTACATTGCGGCTACTCCCTCCCCTATATTAAACAATAGACAAAAAATGTTACCTGTAATAAATAATAGTAAAAAATGTTACCTGTGTGCTTCCTCTTCCCATTACCTCCGTGAATGTCCTGAATTTAGAGCTATGAATCCTAGAGAAAGATCGGGATTTGTAAAACATTCCCGGTTATGTTATAGGTGTTTGGACAAACATCCAATTCTTATGTGCAAGCGGGACTACAAATGTTCAACCTGCGGTCGCTCATCCCATCACACTATGCTATGTTTTAATGATTCCCGTAACCCAGTGTATCCCACCTCATCCAATCGCAATTATAATTATAATTCCAAATTTAATAAACGCAATTATCCGCGTACCTGTCCTGCTTCTACTCGCGGTCCCCATATGGGCGGGGGCCAGCATAAGAAATATTCCCCTTCGCAACTCCAGCGTTCCCCCCAACGACATTCCCAGAGAGCTTCTCCCCCCAGAGAAAATGCTCCGCCCCAACCTAGACAGGTTGAAAATAATAGACAGGTTGAAAATATTATAAGATATCGTGATAATTCCTATAATAGAGAAGATAGACCCACATAGCTAGATACTTGTATTACTCCCCCTTCCCCTTGCCTTAATATCTCACCCAATTCCCTTATATTATTGCCTACTGTTAAATTACACGTTAAAACTGCTAGTGGCTATTTTATTGAAGCGCGTGCCTTATGTGATACCGGTGCCCAGGGTTGCCTCATTACAACCGATCTTGTTGTTAATTACCTCAATTTGACCATCTCCCCCTCCTGTGCCCCTGTACGTGGCATAGGTAATATTCCTTTAGTGGTTTCCCGTGGTTCTATTTCCCTGTGTTTTAAACCTTTGTATAATTCCTTCCCTGAGGTGTCAACCTCTGCTATGGTTATAGATGTGATTGCCGGTACGCATCCTGAGTTTGAGTTCCCTGAGTCTGTGTTTTTTCCTAGTAGTGATTTTTCCCTTGCTGACCCTACCTATAATAAGCCTGGCCCGATAGATATACTATTGGGTGCTGACGTGTTCGGCGCGCTTTTATTACAAGATAAAATATTTAACTTTGACGGCCTTACTGCTTTATCTACAATTTTTGGTTATATTGTTTGCGGTCCAGTCGCTGTCGATTATGGTGAATTAGAGCCCCCCATGACTGGAGTATCCTTACCTGTCTCATCGAGAAATTCTGGAAGGTCGAAGAGACCCCTCAACCCATGATTGCTTACCCCTTAGATAACGGTGGTGAGATTTATAAATAAAACCCGAAACTTACCCGTTGAGCTATCTGTATCCTTATCGCGTTAGCGCGTAGCGTTTCCTTGCGGTCTTCCCTAAGACGACTCTCACTCTTTCTTGACAAAGAAGGAATCATCAGAGTCGGTGGTCGTTTATGAAACTCCTTTAACATTCGAGGAATTAACTACAATTTTTGTTAAAATTGAGGCGGTATTAAATTCCCGGCCGTTATGTCCCTTATCTAATGACCCTAACGATCTAGAAGTTTTGACGCCTGGTCATTTTTGATTGGCCAACCTCTTAGTGCTTTGCCGGAGTATCCCTATAACAATGTAAAAATTAATCGTTTAACCCGTTTTCAAGTAGTGCAA